>CM056049.1:228410002-228579808 GCA_029574335.1 Rana kukunoris
TACTGACATCACGACTCCACCCACGAGCTCTGGACAACAGACCCACCCATAGAATCTACAGTCAAAGTCCCTATGCAGGTCTTTGAATAAAACATTTTAACTCCACTATATCCTATTATAACTGAACTACAGACAAAGTAAACTGCCCTTTTTTAAGCTGAGGACTATCTACATATTTTTGGTAAAAAAAAAATCGCAATAAGCGTCTGGTTTGCGCAAAAGTTATTGCGCTTACAAAATAGGGGACAGAATTATTATTATTTTTTATTATTTTATTTTTTTACTACTAATGGCGGCGATCAGCATTTTTTTTCGTGACTGCGACATTATGGCGGAGACATCGGACACTTTTGACACATTTTTGGCTCCATTCACATTTATACAGCGATCAGTGCTATAAATATGCACTAATTACTGTATAAAGGTGACTGGCATTGAAGGGGTTAACTCTAGGGGGTGAGGAAGGGGTTAATGTGTACCCTGAATTGTGTTCTAACTGTGTGTGGAGGGGGGTGACTGGGGGAGGTGACTGATTGTGTCCCTATGTACAAGGGACACAGATCGGTCTCCTCTGTCCCCTGACAGGACATGGATCTCTGTGTTTACACACAGAGATCCACGTCTTGTCCCTGTAGCCGCCGATCCCGAGTGCCTGGCGGACATCACGGCCACCAGGCACACGCATTGGCATCTCTGGCGAAGCGCAGGCCGAAAAAACATGGCTAGTTAGAGAATTAGAACCACCCTGCGGCCGTACAAAGTCGTACGGCCGTCAGGTAGTGGTTAGGAGAGCGTGCTTTTAAAAGTTACAATTAGGGAAATGCTATTGGTGGTTCCCAACCCTGTCCTCCAGTACCCCCAACAGGCCATGTTTTGGGAATTTCTCTTAGATAAAACAGCTGTCCAAAATACCAAGCCAGTCACTGATTCAAAGCACCTTTGCAAGATAAAGGAAAACCTGCAAACATGGCCTGTTGTGGGTACTTGAGGACAGGGTTGAAAACCATTGTTCTAGGGCAGGGGTCTCCAAATTGTGGCCCAAGGGCCAGATGTGGCCCTTTGCTAGGCTTTATCTGGCCCTTGGGACACTATTACTCTCAACAATATGAAGCACGAATCCTCACACTTACATCAACAATGGGTCACTATTTCTTTCATTAAAACCAATGATGGGATACTATTCCTCCCCTATTAGTAGTACTACTCCCCCTCCTCCTACTGACCACCAACCCTGAGGCCATATTTATTCTTATTGATGCTGGACCTGGGCCATTTTCTACCCCCCACTGACCACAATCGGGCCCTCCTAAAGTCTGAAGGACAGTAAACTGGCCCTTTGTTTCAAAAGTTTGGAGACCCCTGTTCTAGGGGACAATTTTCTTGTCAGCAGGTGTAATTCTAGATAAATATCTGATCTTCATATCAAGTTATTAAACTTGAACTTCCCTAACCAAAAACAGAATCAGAGACCTGTCTAAAAGAGAAACAAAGAGCAGTAACTGCTGTGCACAACCAGCTATATCATAAATTAAGCTTCTGGACTGCTTCCCTGAATTGAAAGTCTTCGTGTAAGTAGGGCAATAGGGGTGCCAAACCAAAATCTTGAGTGCAAGAAAACAAAGAACACCAATGCGTTTCAGGGCCAAAAAATCCTCCTTAATCAGGGCTACAAGCAGAGGTTGAAAATGACACATACCGAACCATATATGATTAGCAATGAAGCCAGAGTCCTGATTTAAAATATTTTTTTAGCACTTTGCCATTAGTACAGGCACCCCTGCAAGCTGGCTGTTTTTACTCAACACTTTGCAATTACAGGTAACACTCTCACTGTCCATTAGCTTTGCAAGGTACAGTATGTTCCCTCCATTTGTCATCTCCTTCTTCATTAATGTTACTGTATTTCCACACTTCTTAATATACAGTTTATACAGCAAATAGGGATGTATCCAATAAACATTCATTAATAACAGTAGTATTTATTATATTGATTTGGCTGGATTGTATCCAGTTGCACACAAGTTAAAGCACATCTTCATACATTTTATTGTTGTGATTGTTAAAGTGGTTGTATACCTAAATTGTAGACTTTGGGCCAGATTCATGAAGAGTTAGGCTGGCGTATCCAGTGATCCGCCAGCCTAACTGTCACTTTAAGCCGGCGTTTTTGTTTTCTATAACCAGAAAACAAGAAACGCCGGGTTGGAGTTCCGATGCGATCGGCGTAATTGAATTTCGCCATCGCATCGTTACTTCAACTTAAAAATGGCGCCGGGGGCGTTCCCGCTGATTAACGCTGAAAAAATATGTTAATCAGCGGGAGTCGGAAATTCACGATCGTTTTCGGGCGCGACGCAGTGACTTTACGACGTTTCCGGAAGCGATACGCGACGTAAAGATAAAGCAGCCCCCTAGTGGAGTATCCTATGTTAAGTATAGCCTTCGTCATCGCGTCGGACAAAAAAAAATCGTGTCGTTTGCGTAAAACATTCATGAATGGGGACGTGACGTCATTGACGTTCACTGACAGAACTTGGAGCATGCGCACTGGGATGCATTGACACTCGACGCATGCGCAGTACGTTCGCCGCGGGATCGCGCTTAGTTTGAATACTACACGCCCCGTACCCGCCCAATTTGAATTCCGCCGGCTCATTTGCGATGCGCTGCCGCAACTTTAGGAGCAAGTGCTTCCTGAATAACAGCACTTGCTCCTAAAATTTCGGCAGAGTAACGTAAATGAGAAGCGTTACTCCAGAGCAAAGATGCTCTCATCTACCTGAATCTGGCCCTTTGTATTTATCCTGGCTTCTTAATATGCCCAATTTATTGCTCTCTTTGTTTTCTGCCCTACCTGCTTCCTTCTCAGTATATCGCCGATATCACCAGTGGTGACGTCATTCTGCGCACGCGCCGTCTGATCGTGAAAACCGGCAGGCCGAGATGCTGGCCGGTCAAATCTCTGTTTGTCAGGGCTGCGTCATTTCCAGCTGTTGACGTCAGCCCCGACATCGCGCAATGTTTTACGCTGACACTTCCTTAACCCCCCCCCCCCCCCCCAGAGGCTTCCTGGTTCACTCTGTGAAGCTCTTTTCTTCGTTTCCATAGTAACCGGAAACAAAGAAGAGGCATGAATATTAGCCATAGTGCGCACGCGCGGGATTACAGCACGCGTAATGAACTATAGGCGGAAGTTATGCTTGCATCAGATGCGGAAGACCAAAGCAACAATGGCACCGGCGTACTAGAAGAAGGAGACTGCACAAAAGTAAAGATTTAAACTGTATTACTAATAATCACATTTGCTAATTAGCGATCGATTGATGCATCGGTACAGTGTCTTTAAGAAGATGTTAATAGTTAGTAGAGGAGATGAGGGTTTTCTACCGCTTTAAGGTGACATTTTCCACTTTTTTTAAATGAAGGCAATAACAATTGCCTTTTTTTTACATGCAACGCCACTTCCTGTGTTATTTCGCGTGAGATGTGGCTGTGGTATGGTCTTTACATCTAACCCCCCATCTGTGCTTTTTATATGCATATTAGGTGTGATGCATTAAAAATGTCCTGCTTGTTGCACCTTTGATACTTTTTTATCAAAATGTGCATTCTATAGAATTATATGGCAGCGTGCCTAAACAGCATGTAGAACACACCATAAACAGAACGCATCAAAAACACACTTCACAGATGTGAACCAGCCATAAGATGCAAGAATTGTTGCTCCAATGATTTGTTCAGTTTTGATATCTTTTATAAGTGTGACTGTATTATATAAGTAGAAAAATAGTACAGCACAATCAACTAAATAAAGTACTAGTGCGCCTATTGTTCAAATCATATCAATGTACTAAGAAAATATATCAAAGTGCAAGAATTGACCAGTCTGTCACTTCTACCCCAACACAGGTGGTTAGACGTTATACTGGCTACTCTGTTCTTCACTTATAGCAACCCCCTTTGCCATAAGGCAAGCAGGCTGACACGTACCTTGGAGGTGAGTCTGATGTGAAGAGGGACACCTATCGTACAGCTCTGGCCAGGGGCGGACTGACAACTCATGGGGCCCCCGGGCAATAGAAGATTATGGGGCCCCCGGGCTTACAGATGGCCACCAAGCCAGGTGGCAGTACAGAGGCGGGGCAGCTAAAATCTTTGGATTTTCACATCAAAAGCATGTAGGTTTCGAAAAAAATCAGGGACAGATGTAAAAAAAACACAGATTTTGACTTACTGTCCCTGGTTTTAATGAGCCTGGCAACCCTGATGGGGCCCCCTAGAGGCATGGGGCCCTCGGGCAGTGCCCGAGTTCCTCAATGGTCAGTCCGCCCCTGGCTCTGGCACCGGAGTCACTGGAGTTGAGACAGTGACCGTAGTAGCACAGTGAAGTATGAGTGCCTGCAGAGTTCTCTTGGCTGGAGGTGATGGCAGCTGACAGAGACAGGAACCGGCTTAGTTGTTGTGAATGCAGGATACTGGATGCAGGTGCACTGTGGATGTAGGTCAGCGGATGCAGGTGCGCTGAGGGACAGCAGATGCAGATGCAAGACAGCAGGCAGGAGCAAGGTCAGACATGCCAGGTAATACACAACGGATCAGTCAGGCAGAGACAGCAGGCAAGGAATGGTCAGAGTTCAGGCTGGTTTGGTAACGAAGGATCAGGCAGACAAGTAAACAGAGCAGGGCCAAGGAAGCCAAGGGTCCGGGCTGGAGACAGCAGCGAGGTCAGGAAGCCGGGTCAGTATTGGAGCAGATGCAGGTTCAAGATCAGGTCACAGGGTAAAGCTGCAGATCAAACAGCAAAGAACCAATGCAGCTGGAGCCCTTTTAAAGGTCACTGAGCTCCAAGGCAATGTCACTGTGCGTACATCCGCGATCTCCGTACGTCTGTTCACCAATGAATGTCTGTTACGCTGACTGCGCCTCTGTGAACCTGCGTGCCTCAGACCAGTTTCAGAACTCAGTTCGTGATATTTCCCCTTTCTTAAGGGCAACCTCTGCTGCCCAAAATAACTTTCTTTTGAGGATGGCTGCGGAAGAAGGCCTGGGTCAACTCTTGGGCATAGACATTCTGCTTAGAGTTTTCTTTTGGCCCATACCCCCTCCCTTTGATCAGATATTGCAGTTGATTACATCTTCTCCTGCAGTTCACAACAGCCTCCACCTCATATTCCTCATCCCTATTAACTATTACGGGTTCAGATGGCCCCAACCCCCTATCTGGGAAGGGGGCTGGTACTGTGGGTTTCAACAGAGACACATGTAACACTGGGTCGATCTTGAGAGAATCAGGTAAAGCAAGTTCGTATGAAACTTTGTTTAGTTTCTTCTTAATTAGAAAAGGGCCAATAAATTTAGGTGCCAGTTTTTTTCGAGGGGCAAACCATTCTGAGGTTGGTAGTAGACAACCACACCCAATATCCTGGTTGGAGACACAATTCCCCTCTTATCTTTCTGTCATATGTCCTCTTGTTGGTCGCCTGTGCCTTGACCATAGTTTCCTGCAACAACTTGTTATTGTGACTCAGAAAATCAACAGTGCTCTGTACTGCTGGAACTGGGGACTCAGGGACAATGTTAGGCAGAAAGACTGGGAGAAATCCATAGTTTGCGAAGAATGGAACTGACCCGTAACTGAGTGACTGGCATTATTGAAAGAAAACTCCGCTAAGGGTAATAGTGCTACACAATCATCCTGAACAAACATAATGAAGCAAAAGATATACTGTTTAAGGGTCTGATTTGTTCTCTCAGTCTGTTAATTAGTCTGAGGATGGTAAAAAGAGGACATTGATAGCTCAATCTTCAGTACCTTGCATAGTGCTTTACCTCTGCAGCAATGCTGGCAGCACTCATACGTCTATTTCCCAAATATGTGCAAAAGTGAAAAATTTGCTTCGTTTCGTTTCGTTTCAATTCGTCATTTAATAAATTTCGTTAAGTTAGGTTCGTTACATGTGTTGAATTCGTTTTCGGAATTCGTTTGTTTTCGACCGAATTTCGAAAAATACGGTCGAAATCGAAAATATTTCGACCTTTTTTCGAATTCGTTCGTTTTCGACCGAATTTCGAAAAAACGGTCGAAATCGAAAATATTTCAACCAGATTAGAAAACAAATAGTCTCTTTTCGAATAGAATTTTTTTCGAATTAAATTCGAAAATATTTTTTTTTTTTTTTTTCGAATTCCGATCGAATTTAGTCCGCGGGTATTCGATTCGGAATTCGAGAAAAAAAAAAAATTCGATTTCGACCATTTTTTTTTTCGAAATTCGGTCGAAAATGAACGAATTCCGAAAACGGTCGAAATTTTTCGCTAATATAGCAATTCGGAAATTCGTATGCATCCGAATGTCCGAATAATGGAAAATTCGTCCGAATTTCGATTCGGAACGAAACGAAATGCACATGCCTACCAAAGATAACCTCTGGCTATAACGCTAAACATGTGCACTCAACCTCTTTGGTCGACCGTGGCGAGGCCTGTTCTAAATGCAACCTGTCCTGTTAAACCGCTGTATGATCCTGGCCACCCTGATGCAGTCCAGTTTCAGGGTCTTAATAATCTTCTTATAGGCTAGGCCATCTTTATGCAGAGCAACAATTCTTTTTTTCAGATGCTCAGAGAGTTCTTTGCCATGAGGTGCCATGTTGAACTTCCAGTGACCAGTATGAGAGAGCGAGAGCGATAAAACCAAATGTAACACACCTGAGACCTTGTAACACTAATGAGTCACATGACACCGGGGAGGGACATAGCTAATTGGGCCCAATGTGGACATTTTTACTTAGGTTTTTTTTTACTTCTGTTGCCACTGGTTTAGACATTAATGGCTGTATGTTGAGTTAATTTGAGGGGGCAGCAAATGTACACTGTTATAAAAGCTGTACACTCACTACTTTACATTGTAGCAAAGTGTAATTACTTCAGTGTTGTCACATAAAAAGATATAATAAAATACTTACAAAAATGTGCGGGGGGGGGGGGGGGAGTTGGGAAAGAAGGGAGAGGGAAGACCAAAACTTAAATTGTTTATATTAGTCCTGACTAACTTCCAAGCCAGGGTAAACAGTGAAGTGTATTTTTGGTTCGTAAAAGTCTCCCCATTAGAAATGAAGATAAAGAAAAATAAAAGAAGATCCCCAAACGGTCTGTATAGTTCTCCCTGTAGGCTGTGGAAGGGGAGGGGGTCAGCCAGACAGGCAAACAACTGAGGAAATGACCAGGTGTCACGATGGTCAGGGGTGTACAAATACTGAAAGTTGAAAAACAGCAGCAGTAGACCTCAATGAAGGGTAGTACTTGTTCCAAGTAGCAAACTGCTAAACATCACAACCCACATGTAATAGTGCAAAAACAACCCGGTATAGGCGCACGCAAATACATAATAAAAAGGAAGAAAATTCATAATTTCTATACTGGGTTGTTTTTTTCCAACTTTGTGGGAACAGTTTGGGGATGACCCCTTCATGTTCCAATATGACAAGGTCCATAAAGAGATGGATTAGCGAGTTTGGGTTGGAGGAACTTGACTGAACTGCACAGAGTCCTGGCCTCAACCACATTTAGGATGAATTAGAGAGAAGCATGCGAGCCAGGCCTTCTCGTTCAACATCAGTGCCTAACCTCACAAATGTGATTCTGGAAGAATGACCAAACATTCCCATATAC
Source organism: Rana kukunoris (assembly GCA_029574335.1). Lineage (NCBI taxonomy): Eukaryota > Metazoa > Chordata > Amphibia > Anura > Ranidae > Rana > Rana kukunoris. The sequence goes on from CM056049.1 coordinate 228,417,674, forward strand.
ACTCCTTAACCTTGTGGATAGTCTTCCCAGAAGAGTTGAACCTGTTAGAGCTGCAAAGGGTGGGCCAACTCATTATTGAACCCTACGGACTAAGATTGGGATGCCATTAAAGTTCATGTGCGTGTAAAGGCGTCACAATACTTTTGACAAAATAGTGTTTATATTGGCGGGCACACAAAGACTGGAAAAGAACCGACGACAGCTGGATCCCTAGACTGGTAAGTGTGTGTTTATTAAAAGTCAGCAGTTACAGTTGACCTGGTCATTTTATTGATAGGCAACTCCTATCCTCATATTGATTAGTGATTCCAAATTAATAAAATCTACTGCAGTAGGAAACAGACACAAAGATACACTCCACATCTTTCCAAGTCACTGTTCTGCTTTATTATGACGTAATTGAAGGTTTTTATACATGTGATTATGTAGGTATCACATTAATATTACAATTGTACGTTTATGGTAACAAGTGGTGTAACATAGGCAGACTAATCGGGACTTGAAAGAATGCAAACATGTAATGAAAAAATTATTAGTGCCGTGTGCACAGTGAGAGCAGTGTGCAATACATACAAAATAGAATACAATTATATACAGAACTTACATATTTCCTTAACACAGTATTTAAAGCTGCCAACTTGAAATTTTTCTTGTTCGAGTGTTTTATTGAAGAAACAAAAGTTTCAATACAAAGGCATAAGTAGGGATGCAAGGTACATATGAATAAGAAGTGCAATGTAACAGCGCTAAAGCATGGAAAAAAACATACTGGGTTAAGAGAGGGTACATAGCAAACATCAATGGGAGGATAATCCTCCACAACGCTACCCAGATGTAGGTAGAAATTCTAGGTGTATGCAACATGTTAACAGTAAGGGAGAACAAAAAAACATTTTTGTAACAGAAGCGGCTGTTTGGTACCCTAACCAAGGGGGACAATACCAAAGAGCGCAAGAGTGCTGGTAGACTGTAGGCTGGGAGGGCAGCAGGGTATACTAAGAGGAATGTCAAGCTAGGAGTCAGGACAGGGAGGCTGCGGGGGTAGAATAGGAAGGGTAGAAACGAGAAAGAAGCGAGGAGGACAAGGGCAAACATGGATAGGGAGTAGGGATGAGCTTCGAGTTCGAGTAGAACTCATGTTCGACTTGAACATTGCCTGTTCGCCGAACAGCGAACTATTTGGGGTGTTTTCGCGGCAAGTTCGTGTGAACTTTAGAACCCTGTTAAAGTCTATGGGACTGGAGCGTTTGAAATCTAAAGTGCTAATTTTAAAGGCTAATATGCAAGTTATTGTAATAAAAAGTGTTTGGGGACCTGGATCCTGCCCCAGGGGACATGTATCAATGCAAAAAAAGTTTTAAAAAACTGCAGTTTTTTTGGCAGCAGTGATTTTAATAATTCCTTTAAGTGAAATAATAAAAGTGAAATATTCCTTTAAATTACGTACCTAGGGCAGTGTATAGTATGCCTGTAAAGTAGCGCTTTTTTCCCTTGCTTAGAACTGTCCCTGCACAAAGTGTAATTTCTGAAGGAAAAAAAGTAATTTAAAATCACTTGCAGCTATAATGAATTGTCGGCTCCCGGCAATACAGAGAAACGTCATTCATAAAAAAAAAAAAATGTGTGGGGGTCCACTGCATTTTTTTTTTAAATTTGGGGTGGAGTTCCCCTTAAAATCCATACCAGACCTGAAGGGTCTGGAATGGATATGTGGGGGGAACCCCACATAATTTTTTTTTGATTTGACGCAGGGTTCCCCTTAATATCCATACCAGACCCTAAGGTGAGTGATTTTAAACTTTTTTCTTAGGACATTAACTTGCATATTAGCCTTTAAAATTAGTACTTTAGATTTCAAATGTTCGAGTCCCATAGACTTTAACAGGGTTCTAAAGTTCACACAAACTTTTAGTCTGTTCGCAGGTTCTGGTGCGAACCGAACCCAGGGGTGTTGGGCTCATCCCTAATGGGGAGCAGTAAGGAGCAAGAGAAGGGGAGGGGGTAGATGCTGGAGGGGTTGGGTGAGGGGTGAGGGAAGTGGGAAAGGGAGGGTGGGCAAAGGGACCCTCCCTAGGAGGGTAGGAGAGTGGTGGCCAACTTAACATTTTTGTACAAACCCTGAACCCTTTTTCGTTTGTTTGTTATTTTTGAAGGGGGGGGGGGGCATTTTCTTTTATCAGACTGTTGAGTTCTTCTTTTTCACATATGACGCTTTTTTGTTGTATCCTGACTGGACACTTTTTGAATTAAATGTCTGCAGATGGCGGGCTTTGGGATGCCCAGTTTGAGTCAGGAATAATTTTGCAAAACATCCAAGAGTGAGCCTTGGGGAAACGCCCAGGAATCGGATTCCTCGAATGCCGCCTATATTAGTAACTTTCTCAATGCCTTGCTTGATTGCTTTTATCACCAGAAAAAAGCTTCTTCTGTTCTCATTAAAAATGAAAGTGGAAAGAGGGGATTGTATGGTGAGGTGTGAAGAGAGCTGGCAGAAAAACCTCATAGCTTTGCAAGGCGATCCCATCTATTAAATTTTTATATAACTGTAATGAGAGGACAACGTGAGGTCAGGATACTCAGGGCACTCTGGTATTCCTGAGACAGAACCAGTTTACTCCTTCTGAGCTTCAGTTTATTAGAATACCAAAACATGTCACTGTCAAGCAGGAGGAAAATTACAGTGTGGGGATAGGTATAAAAAGATTGCGATGTAGTTACACGACTTGATGCCTTCTCACTCCACTTTCTTTAACAAAATGACATGTTAAGAGTTTTTGACAGGCTAAATACAGTAAATCAATTGAATTTGCATTGTTTTACAAAGAATGTCAGGAGTCGGGAATATAACAGAGAACTGCACAAAAACTCCATAGTATAGTAGGCAGAAAAATAATTTAATGATAGAAAATATAATGCATTCACAAACAAAGACAAAGTGTGGATACTGCAAAATTCTATTTCCCCTGGAATGAGTTGCCGTGATCTGCTGAACTCAAGAAAGGGGCAGAACTGACATCACAGACATTGACCAGTCTCGTTTTCCATGCAGTGTTTCATCTGCTCCATTCAGGATGGTGGTTCCTGCTGATGACCAATGCAGGGTGAGGAGATTAGCTGTGAGTGGCTGCTCCCAATGATTACTCACATCTTGCTCTCTGTGGGGAAGAAGTGATCTCATTGCCAGTGGCGGCAGTGGTATTTTCCTTAGGGGAAGGGGGGCAAAACAATAACACCCCCAGTTGGTTGGTCGGCGAGTCTGGTGAACTTACCCCATCAGCGCTTCTCCTGGGCTCTTGGCAGCGACGCAGCTCTCCCTTCCCCTGCTCTCCAGTCTCCACAAGCGACGGCTCTGGCTTCCATTTCCTCCTTCTCAGGGGCCAATCGGGAAAACTAGTCTCAGGCCTGTTTCTTATTGGCCGGATTGAGCATCAGTGTTATAACAGAGAATATTCATTGGCTGTTGTAACAACTGGGTGGGCTCGTAGCGCCATGCTCTGCACCACGAGCCCACATATTTTGAAACCTATTAGAGCCTTTGTCTCTAATCAGCTGCTTCAAAGATACAACCCCGATGTAATTCAGACATCCGGGCCCAGATTCAGAGAGCCATTACGCCTGTCTAACTGGTGTTAGACTGGAGTAATTTCCAATTACGCGCGTTTTCTAGCTAGTTGAAAACCTCAAACCATGAATAGACGGCTGCGGGCTTCAATTCGACTGGATTACGTGTTCATATGCCTTCGGATCTACGCTGCAATAAAATTGCGGCCACTGGGTGGACTTCCCGTCGTTTTCCGCGTCTGGGTATGCAAATGAGCTTTTTGCCGGCGATCCCCGAAATTACGATCTTCATTCGCAATCTCTTACGGCACCTTTAGTCATCTTTTATTTGCATAACACTATACCAGCTTTTTGCTGCTCTAATATTAGACAGCCCATGTTAAGTACGGCCGTCGTTCCCACGTCGAATTTCTACGTTTTCCGACGTCTTTTATTTTTTTTGACGTAAGTCGTCCGGGAATAGGAATGTTCGTAAACGACACTACTCAAACAACGAATGACGTAACGACGTGATTTCGCGCAATGCACGGCGGGAAATTTCTGAACGGAGCATGCACAGTTCGATCGCCGCGGGGACGCGCTTAATTTAAATGCTTCACGCCCCCTAATCTCGTATTTTGATTACGCGGCGAGAAATAGACTACGCCGCCGTAGCGTACGGGCAAAAATCTACCAGAATTCGTTGTAGAGCCTGGTAAAATACGGCAGCATAGAGTATTTCAATTACGCAGTGCAATATTAAGTGTATGTGAATCTGGCCCCCAGTGTCTAACAAGACGCCTGAATAGGGGGTGGCAGCGGCAGCCATGAATAGATTCATGCTATGCTTTATCCCCTAATGGACGGGCTACCACTGCTCATTGCAGAGGTCAGATGGGCCCTCTATTGAGTCAGACCTATATTGCTACAATCAGCAAAGCTCATGATTTCTTCTGATTGCAAAGCTCTGGGTCTGAGGCCTATCATTTACATTTTGACCCATGATATTACCACCCCCAACTAGCCACCTGAATTGTACAATACAGCCACTTACTGCAGCCGAAATGTCTTGCGTCATGACTGTGGCAAGTTTATTGTGGCATGATAAGTTGACCAGGTGGCACTGCCTGTCAAACTTGCCCATTTAGCATGCATATCTTTTGGAATTGCTCGGCTATCCAGGTATTCTGGACGGGAGTTACAGATTGCATAGCGGAAGTAACCGCTATTTGCATACAGCCCACGATAGAAGTGTGCCTTTTGGGTTTGGTGGATAATCTAGCCCCGAGGAGGGTGACTCGTACCCTGTTGACCATTTTACTCTATTACGCCAGGAAAATTATAGTGTTGTCATGGAAAAAGCCTAATCCTCCTTCTGTGTCGGCATGGAAGGGGGTGGTTAATAGGGCTGCACCTCTCTATAAAGCTACATACATTAGCAGGGGTATACCTCAGAAATTTGATAAGGTGTGGGGCAGCTGGATGAACAGTGAACTCACGGTAGCGGACTGAGGGGGGTCTGATTGCATGCACTGGTACCAGAAGTTGTTCTGTGCGTAATATGTCTATAACTGCCTTACATGTCTGTTTGGAATATTGATTGTACCTGAGAGTTGGTGGCCTTTAAAATGTTTTTGTCTTGATCACTGTGTGGGGTCTGGTGGGTGGGGGCGGGAGTCAATGCTGAAGAATTGTATATAGTTTTGTGTGGGTTTGGCCCATTGGGCCTTGTTTGTATTTGTATTTGTCTTGATAAAATCAATAAATAAAATTAAAAAAAAAAAAAATAAACTTGCCCATTTAGGTCAATAGGGATGTGATGCAACCACAAGCCAAATGCTTGGTTTATGATTATGGCACATGTTTCGCAAAAAAAAATCCACCACAGATTACTTTTCAGAGAATGGACTAGTGTTTAACTTAGTAGGGAGCGTGTCAGACCTCTGCAATGAGATCACTGCTTCCCCACACAGGGCAAGAGTTTCCCTCTGCATTTGCTGGAAGAAAACAAACTTTTCTGATCTTTGGATACTTTAGAAATGAACATTGAACACTTTGGCCTGGATTCACAAAGCACTTACACCGACGTATCTCCAGTTACGCAGACGTAAGTACAAATGTGCGCCATCGTATCTATGCGCCGACCCACAAAGCAAGATACGTCGAAAAATAGGCTTCAGCCGCCTTTCTTACGCCGGTATATAGTTGGCGCATATTTACGCTGGACGCATGTAGTGCTCCCATTGATTTTCGATGCAAATATGCAAATGAGTCAAATACGGCGATTCACAAATGTACTTGCGCCCGGCGCATAATATACGCGGTTTGCGTAAGTCGTACGTCCAGCGTAAAGTTATTCCCCATATAGGAGGCGCAACTCATGCAAAGGTATGGGCCAGGGATCGAATGCCGTCAAATTTTACGTAGTTTACGTTGTACGTGAATAGGGCTGGGCGTAGGTTACGTTCATGACGTAGGCAGTGATTCGACGTATCTTAGGCAGTTGTTTCGACGTGATTGTGAGCATGTGCACTGGGATACGTCCACGGGACCGCGCATGCACCGTTCGTTTTAAGTACTTGCCTAGCTCTCGGCATATCATTTTCATGGGATCACGCTTCATTACCATGTATCATGCCCACTTCCACTTACGCTGCCTTACGCCTACGAATATACGCTACGCCGGCGCAGAGTTGGGAGCATTTGCTTTGTGAATTCCATGTTTCCCTCTCAGCGCTGCGCCAGGGTAGCGTAAAAGACATACACTACGGCGGCATATATATGCGCCGATGTATGTGAATCCGGGCCTTTCTGTTTTGATGCACCTGTAATGCATTTAACCGATTAAAACTGAGGCTTTACTTGGGCTTTGAATGGTTATAAGCACTAAGGCCCCTTTCACCCTGGGGCGGGAGCCGCGGTGGCGGTATAGCGCCGCTAAAAATAGCTATACCGTTGAATTTGGCCACTAGTGGTGCTGTATACACGCCGCTCCTCTCACCGCTCCAAAGATGCTGCTGGCAGGAGATTTTTTTCTCTCCCGTCAGCGCATCACCTCAGTGTGAAAGCCCTCGGGCTTTCACATTGAGTATGTAGTGCAGGAGTTTTTCAGGCGGTATAGCAGCGCTATTTTTGCCTGTCCCCCCCACCCCTCTCCCTAAACACTTACCTGGGCTTACTTGAGTCCTCTGTCGATCCAGTGCTTTGCAGTTTGCAGCACAACTGCTCCCTCTTCCTGTCAGTCAAATTGTTTGAGGAGGAATTGTTTTGGAGCTGGGCTGAGCTGTGCTATGGATGCACACAGTTCAGCTAGTGAGCATGTCCGCACATGTGCCCTCATAGCACGCGGCTTGCTATGGGGCCACAGACAGGAGTGGACAGCGCCAACGGGGACTCCAGGGGAGGAGGTAGGGGACTGCTCTGTGCAGTACCATTGCACAAAGCAGATAAGTATAAACTTCTATTTTTTTTTTCTTTTTTGTTATCACTTTAAGCTTAAATGTTTTTAAACTGGTGACTATCTTTATATTATATCATTTATAATGAGGGAATCACTGGGAAAACCAGAATGGTGTTAAAGGTTTAGGTCTATTTTCCTGGTAGACACAACCTGAACTGTGCAGTAAGTGCCAGACAGGCTGGCATATGCTCTATTTGCCTCATTGTTGAATGAGGTAATGTAAAAAAAAAATAAGGGCAGCTTTGCTACAAAACAAACTAAAATGATCAACGTGGAGATATGTAGGATAGGACTGTTTTAGGGCTCATGTAGCAGTCTCCACTTGTATAATTAGGAGAAATTAATTATAATATTGTCAGATCGCAGAAGACCTGTTTCACAAGGGATCGAACAGTTGGAACCTTACCTCTGGTGTTCTATTCATTTCACCTGATAAAGGAAGGATAACTAGAGATAGAAGGCAGAAGTGGAGGATTACCTGACACTAAATAGTGGATGTGCATATTAAATGAATGGAGCGTCTTCTGAGAGCCAGAATACTTTCATTTTCCAGAAAGTCTGTGGTAGGCTGTCTTTAAAGTGGTTGTAATCCCTTACAGACCACTTTAACCTACAGGTAAGCCTAGATTAAGGCTGACCTGTAGGTGCAACAAATATATCCTAAACCTACACGGTTTAGGAGATATTTGCAAAAGAAAGGCACCTATGTCTACGGTGCATGCACCGTAGACAACGGCGCGCAGGTGCACTGAGCGTGCCGCGTCTAAAGGCGATCATGCCATTAGTGGCGGCACCCACGCTCATGCGCAGGAATGACATCTCCAGCCAGTCACAGCGCCGGAGCCGCGATATGCGGAATTGACTCGTGGAGTGATGGCGCCAACAGAGGAGGGCAACGAGCACCGCTGCAGGGGCTTCGATCCCAGGTAAGTACTTATGCCTTTGTCTTGCAGGGTGTTTTAAAACAAAGAGGGTTTACTTCCTCTTTAATCACTGTAAAATAAAAGCACAACTCCAGTGAAAGCATTTAAACAATTTTAATAGAGCGAGGCTGAGTTAAATCTGAACTCTGGGTTGGAAAAGGGGTTGATAGAAAGCATGATCTCACAGTTCACATGCAACAGTTCTATCCTATATAGCTTTACCTTATTTCCATTTTTTTTTTTTTTTTTAGCAAAGCTTTTTTGATTACCTGGTAGCATCTGCAAGAAGACAGTCCAGGTTTGCATACTAGGCAAACCTGGGCCGAAACAATTTCCATGAGAACAATGGGAATACCATGATCCGGTCCTCCAGGCCATTTCATGTGGCCCTCGCACCTTACTTTCTGCTTTTAAGCAATGCATCCAGCTTTTTCCCAGCAACAGCATAAGGAAAGGGGGGTGCACTGTGATGTAAGAGAGAGTGGGGGACTCAACTTCTGATGGTGGGGTGGCTCTTGACATCTAATGTAAGGAGAGGGGATGTGCTGGACATCTAATCTTGCAGACACAACCGGCCCTTTTGAGGGCAATCATAATGCTGATGCGGCCCACAATTAAATTGAGTTTTCCACCCCTGTTCTAGATGATCGCTGGACCTTGCAACAAACCTGTCCAGCTTCTTGCTGAATCCGAGCGAGAATCGGCAGATTGTTAGTCGGACTAAATTTAACTTCCGATTTTCTCATCATGTGTACCGGCCTTAAGGAACAATGTTAAATTTTAGACAACAAAATCCTAATTAACAAGAATTCAACTACAGATGAGTCTAATTATTCATTAAACAGGTGTCCAGCAGACAGTTGGTTATAAAAGGGAAATAAAACCCCTTCCCATTTCATGGTTTTAGCAATGGCACAACATGGAAGAGAAATGTCACAAGGCCTGGGAAAAAATCGTATTTATTTTCACAAGAAAGATGATGGCTACAAGAAGATCAGCAAAGCTTTACTTCAGTCTGAATCCTGTATCAAACGTGATACAAACATTTAACAGAGATGGAACTGTAACCATTTCACAGAGACGTCCACGGAAGTCAACACCTTGACAGGAGCGTATTCTGATGAAAAGGGTTGAAGAAAATTGCCATGCAAGTTCCCTGCTGTTAACTAAAGAAGTAGAAAGCCAAACTGGAGTGATTTTTTCCTGTGACATATTACGGCGTACACTGCAGAAGAATGGCATGCATTGGGTGTCATCCACTAAGGAAGCCTCTCCTAAAGCCCATGCACAAAAATGCCCACCTAGAATTTTCCAAGGCCCATGCTGAAAAAGAAGACTACTGGGACACTATACTCTGGAGTGATGAGACAAAGATAAATGTTTTTGGAACTGATGGCTTCAAAACTGTATGGCAATCGCAAAGGTGAGGAGTACAAAGAAAAATGCACGGTGCCTACAGTGAAACATGGTGGTGGGAGTGTCCTTCTGTGGGACTGCATGAATGTTGCTGGTGTCAGGGAGCTGCATCTCATTGATGTATCATGAATTCACAGCTGTACTGCACTATCTTGAAAGAGATGATACGTTGTGCACTTTTCCAACATAACAATGATCCAAAACACACATCTAGGGCCACTGTTGCATTTCTGAAGAACAGGGTAAAAGTGATTCAGTGTCCAAGTACTGTATGTCTCCTGAACCCAATCAAACACCAATGGGGATATCTGAAGAGACAAGTTAAGCATCACTTTCCATCCAGCATTCAGGCTCTAAAAGAGGTTGTTCTTGAAGCATGGAAAAAGATAAATGTTGCAATATGTCGCCAACTTGTTCATTTCATGTCTAGAAGACTTGGTGCTTTCCTTACCAATCATGGAGGTCATACAAAATACTAGGATGTAGGAATTTCAGAGACTTGGTTCAACAGCTCTCATGATTGGCTGACAACTATGCAAGGTTATTCCAGATATTGCAGGGATAGAGAGGGTAAAAAGGGGGAGGGGTATGCCTATATATCAAAAATTATGTACAAGTGACAATGAGAGGCGACATCACTAAGGGAGCAATGGAGGAGGTGGAATGCTTATGAGTAGAGCTACTACGGTCTGATGGACCGTTTTCATCGGTTAACCGATGAAGCTGACTGATGGTCCGTCGTGCCCACACACCATCGGTTAAAAAAACGATCGTGTCAGAACGTGGTGACGTAAAACACAACGACCTGCTGAAAAAAATTAAGTTCAATGCTTCCAAGCATGCGTCGACTTGATTCTGAGCATGCGTGGATTTTTAACCGGTGGTTCGTGCCTACTAACGATCGGTTTTGACCTATCGGTTAGGAATCCATCGGTTAAATTTAAAGCAAGTTGGCTTTTTTTTAACCAATTGTTAAATAACCGATGGCGCCCACACAAGATCGGTTTTGACCGATGAAAATGGTCCATCAGACCATTCTCATCGGTTTAACCGATCGTGTGTACACGGCCTAAGGGGAAAGTAATACTGGGAGTATACTATAGGCCCCCTAACCAGAGGGAGGAGGCGGAGGCGGACCTCCTATCACATTGGCAAAAATGTAATGGCAAGTCACACTCTGCACCACAACTGCATTGCACTTATCAGTGCCACCTCTCATTGCCCTTCAGTGCTGCCTATTAGTATCCTTCTGTGACACCAATCAGTGCCACCTATCAGTGCAGCCACATCAGTGCCTCCTGATCAGTGCCGCTTCATCAGTGCCACCTATCAGTGCCCATCAGTGCCACCTATCAATGCTGCCTTAGTGCCTATAAGTACCCATCAGTGCAGCATAATCAGCGCACATCAATGAAGGAGAACAATTACCTGTTTGGAAAACAAATTATAAAAACTGTTTTGTTTTTCTTTCTAAATTTTCAGTCTTTTTTTTGTTTGTTCAGCAAAAAATAAAAAACTCAGTGGTTTTTAACCACTTCAATACAGGGCTTTAAAACACCCTTCCATACTGGGCCTATTCTGGCACTTCTCTCCTACATGTACAAATCATCATTCTTTTGCTAGAAAATTACTCAGAACCCCCAAACATTATATATGTTTTTTTAGCAGACACCCTAGGGCAGGGGTGGGCAAACTTTTTTACTCGAGGGCCACAATGGGTTCATATATTGGACCCGGGGGCCGGACCAAGAGTAGATGGACGGTGTGTATGTGTTAAATGTTTAGATTAATCAGAGAGCCTCCCCTTACATCAGGCTGCCCAGACAGACTCCCCTTACAAGGTCCCCAGAGAGCCTCCCTACTTACATCAAGGTCCCCAGAGAGCCTGCCTACTTACATCAGGGTCCCTAGAGAGCCTCCCCCTACATTAGGGTTTCCAGAGAGCCCCCTCATTACATCAGGGTCCCCAGAGAGCCCCCCTGACATCAGTGTCCCCAGAGAGCCCCCCTGACTTCAGGGTCCCCAGAGAGCCTTCCCTTACATCAGGGTCCCCAGAGAGACTCCCCTTACATCAGGGTCCCCAGAGAGCCTCCCCTTACATCAGGGTACCCAAAGACCCCCCCCCCTTACACCAGGGTCCCTAGAGAGCCTCCCTACAATAGGATCCCCGGAGAGCCTCCCCTGACATCAGGGTCCCCAGAGAGCCCCCCCTTACATCAGGCTGCCCAGAGAGCCTCCCTACTTACATCAGGGTCCCCAGGAAGCCCCTCCTTACATCAGGGTCCCCAGGGAGCCCCTCCTTACATCAGGCTGCCCAGAGAGCCTCCCCTTACATCAGGCTGCCCAGAGAGCCTCCCCTTACATCAGGCTGCCCAGAGAGCCTCCCTACTTACATCAGGGTCCCCATGGAGCCCCTCCTTACATCAGGGTCCCCAGGGAGCCCCTCCTTACATCAGGGTCCCCAGAGAGCCCCTCCTTACATAAGGGTCCCCAGAGAGCCTCCCTTACATCAGGCTGCCCATAGAGCCTCTCTACTTACATCAGGGTCCCCAGGGAGCCCCTCCTTACATCAGGGTCTCCAGGGAGCCCCTCCTTACATTAGGGTCCCCAGGAAGCCCCTCCTTACATCAGGGTCCCCAGAAGGCCTCCCCTTACATCAGGATCCCCAGAGAGCCTCCATTCTTACATCAGGGTCCCTAGAGAGCCTCCCCTGACATCGGGGTCCCCAAAGAGCCCCCCCTTACACCAGAGTCCCCAGAGAGCCCCCCTTACACTAGGGTCCCCAGAGAGCCCTCCCTTACACCAGGTTTCCCAGAGAGCCCGCCCTTACACCAGGGTCCCCAGGGAGCCACTCCTTACATCATGGTCCCCAGGAAGCCCCTCCTTACATCAGGGTCCCCAGGGAGCCCCCCCTTACATCAGGGGCCCTAGAAAGCCCCCCTTACACCAGGTTCCCCAGAGAGCCCCCCTTACACCAGGGTCCCCAGAGAGCCCCTCCTTACATCAGGGTCCCCAGGGAGCCCTTCCTTACATCAGGGTTCCCAGAGAGCCCCCCCTTACATCAGGGTCCCGAGAAAGCCCCCCTTACACCAGGGTCCCCAGAGAGCCCCCCCTTACACCAGGGTCCCCAGAGAGCCCCTCCTTACATCAGGGTCCCCAGGGAGCACCTCCTTACATCAGGGTCCCCAGAGAGCCCCTCCTTACATCAGGGTCCCCAGAGAGCCCCCTTACACCAGGGTCCCCAGAGAGCCCCCCCTTACACCAGAGTCCCCAGAGAGCACCCCCTTAAACCAGGGTCCCCAGAGAGCCCCCCTAACATTACTGTCCCCAGAGAGCCCCCCCTTACATTACTGTCCCCATTACTGTCCCCAGAAAGCCCCCCTCTTACATCAGGGTTCCCAAACAGCTAACTCCCCCTTGCAGAGGTTTCCCGGTACCTGGCAGGTAGAGGTGGGAGGCAGTGATCGGCAGCTCTATGGTGTCCACAGGCAGGGGGGTCTCCCTGGGGCTTGTAGTTCTACTCCGAATGTATACAGCAGAGAGGGGAGGTGCTTCTGACCCGGACATCAGCAACAGTGTACAAGCAAAGTGAAAGTGATACCTTCCGGGTCAGAGGCCCCTCCCCTCTTCTCTCCATACACTGACACAAGCCCCAGGGAGATCCCACCGCCCACACCACAAGTCGTCCAGGAAGTCATTGCGCGCCGCGTGTCTGGCTATGTAAATGCCAGGGGCCAGCCGCAAAAGCTGTGAAGTCGCCGTAGGAGCGGCGCCCTGCACCACTGCTGCCCCTGGCTCCGCGGGCCGTATTAAAAGGTCCACCGGGCCGTATACGGCCCGCGGGCCATAGTTTGCCCATACCTGCCCTAGGGAATAAAACGACGGTCATTGCAACGTTTTATCTTGTACGGTATTTGCGCAATCATTTTTCAAATGCCTTTTTTTTGTTTGTTTCATAAATTAAAAAATAACAAAACAGTAAAGTTAGCCCGGGCCTCCGACGGTCATAGAGATGACTAGTGACCATCTGGTCACCAGTCATCTTTAAGCTGCACATCCGGTGGACGGCGATCATCTCTCCGGGCCGCCAATGGGACGGGAGAGCCCGGAGAAGCACCGAATGGCGGCGGGAGGGGGCCCTCCCGCCGCCTGTAAGAACGATCAAGCCGCTATGATCTTTCTTAGGCCCCGTACACACGAGCAAATGAATCTGTTCAAATCGGTCTGACAGACCGATTTGATCAGATTTGTCTGCTGGCTGTTTTGGTTTGATCGCTGTACACACGATCAAACCAAAATCCCCGCCAGCAGACAGCGCGGTGACGTGGCGGTGACGTTGACGCATTTGCGGGCAGATATGTCTGCTGGTTAGCGTACTAACCAGCAGACATATCGGTCCGACGGGTTCCCAGCAGACGGATTTTAAAGCAGGCTTTAAAATCTGTCTGCTGGACAGACCCGTCTGCTCGCCCGTACACACGATCAAATCTGTCTGCTGAGACGGTCGTTTCCAGCAGATAGATTTGATCGTGTGTACGCGGCCTTACAGTACGCAGGATCGCCGCCGGAAGAAAATTATATCTGAATGATGCCTCTAGGTGCAGGCATCATTCAGATATCCCTGACGTCCACCCGGGATCCCCTTTGTGGACCTCATTTGACGGCGTGCAGGTTTAAAGTGGTTAAATACCACCAAAAGAAAGCTCTATTTGTGTAAATAAAATGATAAAAATGTCATATGGGTACTGTGTAGCATGACTGCGCAATTGTCATTTAAAGTGGGACAGCGCTAAAATTTGGCCTGGGCAGGAAGGGGTTATATGTGTCCTGTAAGCAAGTGGTTACGGTTTTTCTTTGTTTACTTTAAATAAGCCCTGGTATTACCTTTGTTGTTATTTTTGCTTTGAACTCACATTGATCAGCTACGGTATGTACTGTAACATTCTAGTGCTGCTGCGGTTTGTAGCTCTTCAGATTTTTTTTGGTGTGAGAGTGAGACAATTTCAGCTAAGAAACACATTTTATAAACCGCTTGATTTTTTATTTTAGGCAGCTTCCATTTCCAAAGTTAGGTCTTCATGTACACCGTGCTTTTTGTTAAGAAGGCTGCTGGCTCCACCTGCTGTTCACCAAATCAAGTAGATATTTACTGTTCATTTTTTTGGTGAAAAACTGGTATAGAGACTATCTAGGTTCTCATTTGTGCGGTTTGCACAGACTTGTTCCTTTGAGTGGGCTGCTGTTCCTCCAGAGCAGGAGCGATTCCCAGTGTGTGTGGCGTGCCATTAAGATGAATGGCACCTGCACGCATCCAGTTAGTTTTTCTGTGCAGCGGGAACAACTTTGGATGTTGGAGTTAGGGCCAGTTCACACCAGACGCAGTTCCGTTCAGTTCTGTGTGCTTTTTTTGCGTCTGGTGTGAACTGGCCCTAAGGAAGGGTTAAAGCCTCAGATTTTTTTTTTTTTTTGCCATCTGTGTCCCATTGTGGAAATATACCTATACTTCCTGTCCTATAATCAAACCACTTGCCGATTGGCCCATAGTAAAAATACGTCATTGCTTTGATGTTAAATACTGGTGTTATGGGGTAGTAGCTTCTGCGTCAGATAAAAGTGGTCCCGCGGGTGCATTCGCAACGGGAATACTTTTAGAGGCAACGAAAGAAGTGCCCCCCTCCTGCCACTTCTCGGTTGTTTCCGGGCTTACCGGATCCATCAGAAAAGCCCAGAAATGATCTGATGTGGTCGCTTGCTGGGCAGGAAGTCAAGTGAGGGCAAGATGGTTCCTATTTTTCTCTATGCCCTTGGAGTTCTGAAGTGACCTCAGACCCCACCTCTGGTTCTCGGGCCAAAATACATTTTTGTGGGGTTTTTTTTTAAGTCAAAATGCCAAAAACTCTTTTTTTCTACTTTTGCTTTTAAAAGTAAATGAGAGATTTGGGGCCTTTTCGACCCCGTATCTCTCAATAAAGAGGACCTATCATGCTTATTTTTATTGCAAGGGATGTTTACATTCCTTTTAATAGGAATGAAAGTGCTTACATTTTTTTTATATATAAAAAGGGACAGTGTAAAAATAAAAGCTAAAAAAAAAAGAAAAAATGTAAAGCACCCCATTCCTCCGTGCTCGCGTACAGAAGCGACCCCATATGTAAGTCACGCCTGCATATGTAAACAGTGTTCAAACCACACATGCGAGGTATCGCCACGATCATTGGAGCAAGAGCAATAATTCTAGTTCAAGACCTCATCTGTAACCCTAAACAGGTAACCTTTAAACATTTTTAAAATGTCACCTATAGAGATATAACTACCGTTGTTTGTCGCCATTCCACAAGCGTTCACAATTTTAAAGCATGAGCAGTTAGGTATCTATTTTTAATTTAATATTGTGTATTTTTCCAGAAAAATTGCATTTGCAAGACCACTGCGCAAATACACGGTGACATAAAATATTGCAACAATCACCATTTTATTCTCTAGGCTCGCTGTTTAAAAAGTCATCTTCTTCTGCTCAGCTGATTTTAATGTTTTTTTTTTAAGTTGATCCATCCATAAGCACTTCAGCCCAGGGTGAACCTTGGCCCATTACAAGATTTAAGGGGTAGAAGGAGTCACCCCTGGGTCATTTTGAAAATTTCTGGAATGTGAGGAGGATGATTTTTTTAATCCTCTTAACAGGATGTTGCCCCCTGCACCTGGGGGAAGCCATTTTGGACCAGTGGAGGCCTATGCCCGGAATAGGAATAAGCAGCATATCTTTAAAGGGGTTTTTCCCTAAATAGCTTCCCTTACCTTAGTGCAGTCCTCCTTCACTTACCTCATCCTTCCATTTTGCTTTTAAATGTCCTTATTTTTTCTGAGTAATCCTCACTTCCTGTTCTTCTGTCTGTAACTCACCACCATAATGTGAGGCTTTCTTCCTAGTGTGGAGAAAGCCTCTTGAGGGGGCAAGCAGGAGTGTCAGGACGCCCACTAACACACAGCCCCTTTCTCTATCTGCAAAGTAGAGAGTGTCCTGACTTGCCTGCTCGCCCCCTCCCCCTTCAAGAGGCTTTCTCCACACCAGGAAGAAAGCCTCGCATTACGATGGTGAGTTACAGACAGAAGAACAGGAAGTGAGGATTTCTCAGAAGAAATAAGGTAAAAGAAAAATCGAAGGATGAGGTAAGTGAAGGTGGACTGCACTAAGTAAGGTAAAGGAAGCTATTTAGGGGAAACATTTTTTTCCTTTACAACCCCTTTAGCTCTAAGTAGCATCACACCACCCCTCCAGTTTGTAAAAATGTAAGTATGCATATCTACTACCTGAGGGATGGCTGTAAAAGCCGACAATCTCTGTGGTAGTCAGTGCTACTACAGTGACCACTGTGATAATCTTGCCCCAGAAAAGGAGAAAAGCGCCTCGGGTTTTTTAAGATTTTTAATATTACAAATAGGACGTTCTAACACTTACATATAGTAGATATCGGGAGATGAAATTCTCTAATTGGATGAGATGGAGGTCCTTATGTCCACGTCCTTCCTCCCCACTGCATCCAATCAGAAAACACCTTGTATTAAAATAAATACCACAAATTGGTGAGTGAACAATGGGCTGGTAGTAAAGTATGAGTGGTGTTGCCATCCGTGATCAATTTGCTTCCAAATACCATAACAGATTAATGCTCTTCATTAAAAAAAGTACCGTATTTTCCGGACTATAAGGCGCACCGGACTATAAGGCGCACTATCATTGAGTGCCTGTTAACCAATTTTTTTCCATACATAAGGCGCACCGGACTATAAGGCGCACCGGGTTATAAGGCGCATCCATTACAGTAAATGAAACAAAACTCTGCAAAGTCAAACTTTATTCAACTCTTTCACAATAACTCTCAACATTGTTCAGTGTTACACACATAAAATACAAAACAATACACTGACTTTTTTAGTTTATTCCTCTACCACAAATCCATCAAATTCTTCATCTTCAGTGTCTGAGTGTAACAGTTGGGCGATTTCGGCATCAAGCATGCCTGTATCCCTCTCATCATTATCATCATTATCATCATTATCAGAGTCAGTCTCGTTACTGTAACTTGGCTGTTCAGTGATGATTCCGGCCTTCCTGAAAGCTCTGATGACACTGGAGACTGATACCTTGGCCCAGGCATCCACGATCCACTGGCAGATAGTGGCATAACTTGCCCGGCGTTGCCTTCCTGTCTTGGTGAATGTGTGTTCACCCTCTGTCATCCAATGCTCCCACGCAGCTCGCAATTTAACTTTAAACGACCTGTTGACACCAATATCTAGCGGCTGGAGTTCTTTGGTTAATCCACCGGGAATGATGGCAAGCACCGAATTAGTTTTCTTCACTTGGGCTTTGACAGTATCAGTCAGATGGGCGCGCATGGAGTCACAGATCAATAGGGACGGAGATTTGTGGAAAAAGCCATCTGGTCTCTTGACGTAAACCTCTCTCAGCCACTCATTCATCTTCTCCTCGTCCATCCAGCCCTTTGGGTTAGCCTTTAAAATTACGCCAACCGGAAACTTTTCTTTTGGCAAAGTCTTTCTCTTGAAAATTACCATAGGTGGTAGTTTGTGCCCATTAGCCTGGCAACCGAGAACTACAGCCTGAAGGATGACTTCTCATTTCCTGTAGTGCGTATAGATACCGTACTGGTCCCTGCATTTCATCTCAACAGTACGGTTTACAGGGATATCAAAAGTGAGGGGGACCTCATCCATGTAAGTGGTGATATGTTCTGGCCGGATCTTCATTTCATTGATCTTGTTCTCGCAGTAGGTGCGGAAAATGGCCAGCTTTTCTTTGTAATCCTTTGGCAGTTGCTGTGACATAGTAGTTTTTGTGCGGATGGAGAGATTACGCCTTTTCATAAAACGGAAGCACCAAGAAGGACCTCCTCGAAAGTCGTTAATCTCCATGTCGCGTGCTATCGCTGCTGCTTTGAGTCTAACAGAGACCGTAGAGACGCTTCTACCTGCGGTTCTCTGTTCAATAACCCACTCTTCAATTTTGTCCTCCAACTGTGGCCATCTCGCTTTGTTCCCTCGGAAACTCAGTTTGGTCTTCTTTACCTGGCGCAGGGCATCTTCTTGCTTCCTCCACTTCCGTACCATTGATTCATTAATGTTGAATTCTCTTGCAGTGCTCTATTTCCATGTTCTACTGCGTGACTGATAGCCTTGAGCTTTAAATCAGCTTCCCCATAAGCAATGCCTCGATTAACATGTCTCTTAACAGGACCCATTTTTGGGGCAGCAGGTATAGAAAATCAATCAATGAAAATCGCACACCTCTGTCACCTCTGTCACACTCTCTGTCACACTCTCTGTCACAGCAGCGGCAGCTCGGAAAAGCCGTCGCATTCCAGTGACGTCACCGCGGCTCACGCGGCTCACGCTGCACTCGAGATGGACATACGAGCATTGTACAGCATTGTACAGCTTACCGTACGGTACATCTGCTCCTGAAGGATGTTTCCATCTACATGCTGGATCTCCCGGTAAGTGAGTGGATGCTGAGTGGATGCTCAATACAACCATAGATTAGGCGCACCGGACTATAAGGCGCACTGTCGGTTTTTGAGAAAATGTAAGGATTTTAAGTGCGCCTTATAGTCCGGAAAATACGGTACATAAACATTGCTTCTTTACCGTGTATTACTTGCATGCAATTCATGTATTCTTCCTCTCTATAATAAATATTTGTTATCAATGCATGGAGAATGCTCTCTTTCTTTTTTCTTTTTTTGATATACTTTTTTTTGTTTCATAAAGTTTTATTGATCAGGCATATTATCAAGGTACAGAAACATTGCAAGAAAAATTTACCGTATATACTTGAGTATAATTTTACCAAAAAAAATGGGAAAACGTATTGACTCGAGTATAAGCCTAGGGTGAGAATGCTGTAGCTACTGTAAGCGGAAAAGAGGGTCAACAATGCCCATTTGCACGCCTCACTGTGCCTATTGCAACCTCACTGTTCCCAACGTCACTGTGCCCATTGCAACCTCACTGTGCCAACCTCACTGTGCCCATTGCAACCTCTGTGTGCCAACATCACTGTGCCCATTGCAACCTCACTGTGTCCATTGCAACCTCTGTGTGCCAACATCACTGTGCCCATTGCAACCTCACTGTGTCCATTGCAACCTCACTGTGCTATCCTCACTGTGCCCATCCTCACTGTATCCATCCTCACTGTGCCCATTGTAGCCTCACCGTGCCCGAGTCAGTGTACCTGAAATTGTCAGACTGCGGGCGTCCATTCATTGTTTAAAAGTAGGGTTTTAAACCGTCGGACGGGTGATCTGTCTATCAAAGTGCCGGGCAAGGGGGAGGGGCTATACTTGTCGGCACGGCGGGGAAACACAGCTATTCAAATGCAAATGACAGCTGTTGTGTTCCCCCAGCGCATAGTAAGTAGATGTCAGCAGCGGCGGGAGGAGGGGGGGGGGGATTGACTTGGTTTTGTCTTAGGGGACCATGGCTAAACTCAGGGGGACCATGGCTGAACAGAGGGACATGGCTGAACAGAGGGACATGGCTTAAACTTAGAGGGACATGGCTGAACAGAGGGACATGGCTGAACTTAGAGGGACATGGCTGAACAGGGGGACATGGCTGAACTTAGAGGGACATGGCTGAACTTAAAGGGACATGGCTAAACTTAGAGGGACCATGGCTGAACAGAGGGACATGGCTGAACTTAGAGGGACATGGCTGAACAGAGGGACATGGCTGAACAGAGGGACATGGCTGAACTTAGAGGGACATGGCTGAACTTAGAGGGACCATGGCTGAACTTAGAGGGACATGGCTGAACAGAGGGACATGGCTGAACTTAGAGGGACATGGCTGAACAGAGGGACATGGCTGAACAGAGGGACATGGCTGAACTTAGAGGGACATGGCTGAACTTAGAGGGACCATGGCTGAACTTAGAGGGACCATGGCTGAACTTAGAGGGACATGGCTGAACAGAGGGACATGGCTGAACTTAGAGGGACATGGCTGAACAGAGGGACATGACTGAACTTAGAGGGACCATGGCTGAACTTAGAGGGACCATGGCTGAACTTAGAGGGACCATGGCTGAACTTAGAGGGACATGGCTGAACTTTGGGACATGGCTGAACTTTGGGACATGGCTGAACAGAGGGACGTGGCTGAACAGAGGGACGTGGCTGAACAGAGGGACATGGCTGAACAGAGGGACATGGCTGAACAGAGGGACATGGCTGCATTTGGGGACACAAGGCTGCATTTGGGGACACGTGGCTGCATTTAAAAAAAAGTATCGGTATTCGGTATCGGTGAGTACATAAAAAAAGTATTGGTACTTGTACTCGGTCCTAAAAAAGTGGTATCGGGACAACCCTATTTAACCACTTGTCATCTGCCCGCCGTCAAATGACGGCGGGCAGACGACTCCATTGTTCTGACATCACGTCATATGACGTGATGTCCCTTTAAAGCCGCGGGCGGGCGCATCCGCGGGGAGGCATGCCCGGCGGCAACGATCGCCGCCGGGCACACGCGATTGCTCAGCAGCTGGGATACTCTGTGTGTAGAGCTGGGACGTCCCTGTCCAATCACGGTCACAATCTCTTGTCTAGGACAAGCCCCCTAGAACACTGAACATTTATACAGTAATCAATGATATTTATAGCATTTTTCACTGTCCGTGTCCGATTGGCGCAGAACAGTAAACATAAACTGTAAACGTTATAAATTTTGCGCAAACCAATCGTAAACGCTTATTGCATTTTTTTTTTACCAAAAATATGTAAAAGAATACGTATCGGCCTAATGAGGGAAAAAATATTTTTTTTATATATTTTTTGGGGTTATTTATTATAGCAAAAAGGAAAAAATATTGCATTTTTTAAAAATTGACGCTCTATTTTTGTTTATAGCGCAAAAAATAAAAACCGCAGAGGTGATCAAATACCACCAAAAGAAAGCTCATTTGTGGGAAAAAAAGGACCCAATTTTGTTTGGGAGCCACGTGCACGGAAACTGCCGGAGTCCGGAGGGGGTGTAGGTGCACAGTGAGAGTCGCGATCTCCTTCTGGTCCCTTCCGCGAAATTTGTCTCTTGTCCATGGGTGATTGGCGGAACAGTAAACACTGTGTTCATCTCACGCTCTTTTCATCCCGAGAAATGAGAGAAAATTTGTGATGGGTGAAACTGTGTCTGCTGAGAAACACATATCACAGAAGGGACCAGGAGGAGACCGCGACTTTTAAACAATAAAAGCTTGCAGCCTCTCAATAATTTTCAGGTACACTGGCTCGAGGGAGGTATTTTTAGCCTTAAAAAAAGGGCTGAAGAACTCGGCTTATACTTCGAGTATATACGGTATATCGTTTTTGCTTGTAATAGTAAGCTCCAAGTGGTTGCCCTGCAATAAGATTTGCAGGCATTGGGGCACAACTTGGTATCGCAATGTATAGGGTCAAACAATGTTTAGAATGTATTCTAATGCCGCGTACACACGATAATTTTTCGGGTTGTAAAAAACAACTTTTTACAGGCTCTAGAAAAAACAATGTTTTTGTCAACTTGATCATTAAAACGGCCTTGCCTACACACGATCGTGAAAAAAAAATGCTCTAGCAAAGCGCGGTGACGTACAACACGTACGACGGCACTATAAAGCGGAAGTTCCATGCGGATGACGCCACCCTTGGGGCTGCTTTAGCTGATTTTGTGTTAATAAAAGACGATTCGCGCTTTTCTGTCTGTTACAGCGTGATGAATGTGCTATCTCCATTACGAACTGTAGTTTTACCAGAACGAGCGCTCCCGCCTCATAACTTGCTTCTGAGCATGCACGTCGTTTAGCCCACACACAATCATTTTTTACAACCTGAAAAACGATATAGTTTAAAACAACGTTAAAAAATACAGCATGTTCAAATATATTTTATGTAGTTTTTCACAACCTGAAAAATGATGCGTACCCACACACGATCATTTTAAATGACTTTTTTGAAAAACAACGTTTTTTTTTTATGCTGAAAAATGATCGTGTGTACGCGGCATTAGGCTTGTTCGTCAAAGTAGGCCGCGTACACACGATCAAATTTATCTGCTGAAACTGGTCCGACGGACCGTTTCAACAGACATCTCCGATCGTGTGTGCGGGCTGTCAGGACATGTTTTCCCAGCGGATAAATTTCAGCCGAGGACCAGATTGGCTTTGGGTGACAACATCGCAGACATCCTGGGCAGGTAGGTGTCCTAATATTAAAAGTCAGCAGCTGCAGTATTTGTAGCTGCTGACTTTTAATTTTTACGGCGGAGCCCCAATTTAAACTATCGTAGTCATTTTGCTAAAGCCTTTCTTTTCTAAACAAAAGACTGTCATGTCCTCATTTAATCTTTTCATGGACATCTGTTTTGTTGAGCTAATAGAGTAAATGACCTTCACTTTATGTTCTTGTAATGTCATTATTGGTCATATGTTATTTCATATTTAGTGTTTAATTCGAACACCTGCATAATCTGGCTCTCAAATGGTCATATCTAAAAAATCGATCATCACAGTTGTTATGATTGGCCTTCAACTGGAAGGAAAAACACTTAGGGCCAGATTCAGGTAGATGGGAGCATCTTTGCTC
Organism: Rana kukunoris; assembly: GCA_029574335.1. Lineage (NCBI taxonomy): Eukaryota > Metazoa > Chordata > Amphibia > Anura > Ranidae > Rana > Rana kukunoris. Next base: position 228,440,656 of record CM056049.1, read on the forward strand.
TGGAGTAACGCTTCTCATTTACGTTACTCTGCCGATATTTTAGGAGCAAGTGCTGTTATTCATGAAGCACTTGCTCCTAAAGTTGCGGCAGCGCATCGCAAATGAGCCGGCTGTATTTCAAATTGGGCGGGTACGGGGCGTGTATTATTTAAAATAAGCGCGATCCCGCGGCGAACGTACTGCGCATGCGTCGACTGTCAATACATCCCAGTGCGCATGCTCCAAATTCTGTCAGTGAACGTCAATGACGTCACATCCCCATTCATGAACGTTTTACGCAAACGACGCGCTGACGACGGCTATACTTAACATAGGATACTCCACTAGGGGGCTGCTTTATCTTTACGTCGCGTATCGCTTACGGAAACGTCGGAAAGTCACTGCGTCGCGCCCGAAAACGATCGTGAATTTCCGATTCCCGCTAACTAACATATTTTTTCAGCGTAAATCAGCGAGAACGCCCCCGGCGCCATTTTTAAATTAAATTTGTGATACGATGGCGGAATTCAATTGCGCCGATCGTATCGGAACACCAACCCGGCGTTTCTTGTTTTCTGGTTACAGAAAACAGAAACGCCGGCTTAAAGTGACAGTTAGGCTGGAGTATCACTGATACTCCAGCCTAACTCTACCTGAATCTGGCCCTTAGAAGTGGTTAAAGCAGAGGTCCCATGAAAAAAAAATATATATATATATTAAAAGCCAGCAGCTACAAATAAAGCAGCTGCCGACTTTTAATATATGGACACTTACCTGTCCAGGGCGCCCGCGATGTCAGCAGCCAAAGCCGATCTGTTGCTCGAGGATCGGCTGCTGCCACAGCCATCCTCGTTAAGGGAATCAGGAAGTGAAGCATTGCGGCTTCACTTCCTTGTTCCCTACTGCGCATGCGTGAGTAGTGCTGCGCATCCTAGCTGTTCCCTGCTGTCTTCTGGGACCCGTGTGTCTCCCAGAAGACAGCGGGGGAGGACAGAATAGGCGCCGAAAGTGGCGTAGGTCAACTTAGTGATCTATGCCTGGAAGTGGGAGCAAATACCTGTATTACACAGGTATCTGCTCCCTCCTCCCCCCTGAAAGGTGCCAAATGTGACACTGGAGGGAAGGAGGATTCCAAAAAGTGGAAGTTCCATTTTTGGGTGGAACTCCACTTTAACTGCTTGCCGACCAGCCGCCGTCATTTTACTGCGGCAGGTCGGCTCTCCTGGGTGAGAGCTTGTAGCTCTACGTCGGCTACTAGGGTCCCGCACGCTTGCCTGATCGCTGCCGGCACACGCGATCGCTCGTTACAGAGCGGGGACCAGGGAGCTTTGTGTGTAAACACAAAGCTCTCGTTCCTGTCAGCGGGGGGAAATGCTGATCTCCATACAATGTATGAACAGAAGATCAGTGATTTCCCCTAGTGAGGCTGCCCCCCCCCCCCCCATACAGTTAGAACACACCCAGGAACACACTTAACCCCTTGTTTGCCACCTAGTGTTAACCCATTCACTGCCAATGGCATTTTTTTATAGCACTGATCGCTATAAAAATGCCAATGGTCCCAAAAATGTGTCAAAAGTGTCCGAAGTGCCTGCTATAATGTCGCAGTACTGAAAAAAAACGCTGATCGCCGCCATTACTAGTAAAAAAAATGCCATAAAACGACCCCCTATTTTGTAAACGCTATATCTTTTGCGCAAACCAATCAATAAACGCTAATTGCGTTTTTTTTTTTTTACGAAAAATATGTAGAAGAATACGTATCCGCCTAAACTGAGGAAAAAAAATGTTTTTTTTTTATATAATTTTTGGGGATATTTATTATAGCAAAATGTAAAAAAATATAGAATTTTTTTCAAAATTGTCGCTCTATTTTTGTTTATAGCGCAAAAAAATAAAAACCGCAGAGATGATCAAATACCACCAAAAGAAAGCTCTATTTGTGGGAAAAAGGACGCCCATTTTGTTTGGAAGCCACGTCGCACGACTGCGCAATTGTCAGTTAAAGCGACGCAGTGCCGAATCGCAAAAAGTGCTCTGGTCTTTGGGCAGCAATATGGTCCGGGGGTTAAGTGGTTAAACTAGCGCAGAGCCACAAAAAAAGGCCTGGTCATAAAGGGGGGTAAATCTTTCAGAGCTGAAGTGGTTAATGACAATTGTTTTCTGTACAATGCAGTAATCGTTTTTAGCATAAAAGCACACATGTTCTCAAGGACACGGATGGATAATAGCAGCACTCTAAAACATAAAACAATCCTGTCATAATTATCGAGCTCACTTTTTCCACAACGATAACGAAAGACAAGAGTGCAGAGAAAGTTGAGTGTTCGGAGCATGCGCGCGAATGTATGGGCGGTCCGGGCCCAGATTGTTCACGCGTGCGCAGAGGTTAATTGGCCACGCCTCTTCCGGGAAAGCGGTGTCTTGGTTTGCTCACGTCCGCAGCAGCCCATAGAGAGGACATGATGGCGGCGTTTGGCAGGTTGTCCGGTGTTCTTGGTCGCTCCTTGGTTAGCCGGGGCCGCTTGTATTCTGCAGCTGCACACGCAGAGCACGGAGATGCAGGTAGGTTCCCGGGGTGTAGTAGTGTCCCGGGTCACCTTCACCGGCCTAGGGCGGTGTGTGGTGGGTGAAGGTCACCCCGTCTAGTAGGTGTGTGTGTGTGTGAGGCGCTCATGTGTTCTGTCTCCTCACAGCCCGGACATGGAAGATCCTCACCTATGTGGTAGCCCTGCCCAGCGTGGCCGTCTGCATGCTGAACGTTTTTCTGAAGGCCAAGCAACATCAGGACGACGAGAGACAAGAATTTGTGCCCTACGATCACCTCCGGTTCCGGACCAAGGTAACCAGACTCAGAAAAGAGATTCCCCCCAAGGTCACAGAGAACAATGGCAGCCAGACTATTTACTTCGTTTATAATGTGCTGTCTATGGAAAAATGCACCCCCCCCCCATCTCCTTTCTTGTTAAAGCCCTATTAAACCTTATTTATCTTTTTTTTAAAGATATGAACTTCCGCTTATCCCACTCCTCACCCCCTTACATGCCACATTTTGCATGTATTTTTTTTTGGGGGGGGGGGGAGTGGGGGCTTCAGGAGGAGTGGGACTACCTACTGGGAAGTCCCCTAGGTAATACATAAAACCTGGCCTGTTAGTAGGCCCTGAGGACAGGGTTGATGACCACTGCCATAGGGACACCCTTGCATGCTCACTCTGGAGCCCCTGCTCCCATGTCATCATTTGATTGGCAGCCAATGGCTCCCGCTGTGTTCAGTATGCCCAATAGATAGCTGCTGCACTTGTGCACATTGCTGGATTGGATCGGGCACAGGTAAGCAAAAGGGTTAGGGGAGCTGGATGGGAAACTGCCACTTTTCACCTTAAGCCCTGGTTCACACTGGGCTGCGGGAGTGAAGCTGTGCGAGTTCAGCTGAACTTGCACGATTTCAGTCCCGCTGGCAGTCCCAATTTCGGCCGCGATTAAAGAGACATCTCTGCAAAGTTGTCGATGTAAATGGCGGCCTGAAATGGCAAAAAGTAGTACAGCAACTACTTTTTGAAATCTGTGCCTCGCCGCAGATGCGGCGTCGCACCTATTGGGATGGTGCCATTGCTGGCAAATACTGCCAATTTGACATGTAAAATCGCATCTCAAATCGTACCCAGTGTGAACCTGGGCTAAAGCATAGTCTGGCACTCTTGACACAGCCTGTGACGGTTCCTTTTTTTTATTTTTATTCAAACATCAGTGCCATATTCTGTTGGGTACTGTTTAGAGTAGAAATTGTCAGTCCTTCACCTCTGGATATCACCTTAGCAGTGAACTTCTGCACCTGTGATGTGGCAGTCCTCTGAAGTTCTGACTACCAGTACTTTCTGTTCTTATAGTATATTCATAGCACCCATACAATTGCAACAGTGCAAAGCAGTCATCTGCCTGTCCTCCATTCACATGATGCTTTGCATTGTGGGTTCTTGTAGTACAGGTGCCATGAATTAAGCATATCTAAGGCAACCCCCTTGATGGCAGCTGTCAAAATTCTACAAAATAAACTTTTAGTTTGTAAACACAATGCTTGACCTTGTGAAATGAAAGCATCATAAACCACTTGCCCACTAGGCACTTGAACCCCTTTATACCAGACCAATTTTCAGTGCTCTAACAATTTGAATGACAATTACTCAGTCATGCAACACTACCCATGTGAACATTTTTGGTGATATTTGATCACTGGGTTTTAACTTTTTTTGCGCAATTAATGAAAGAAATATTCTGTAAAAAAAAATGTTTTTTTTGTTTCGGTTGTAAAATTTAGCAAATTGGTAATTGTTCTTCATAAATTTTGGCCAAAATGTATACTGCTACATATCTGGTAAAAATAACCAAAATAAGTGTATATTTGGTTCACACTGACAGCGGGAATTCTGTGATTTCAGCTGAACTTGCACAATTCATTCCTGCATTTCAGTCCTGACTTCGGGGGTGATTTCAGAGACATCTGTGTGGGTTGCTACGCGGATGTTAATGGAAATCGCACATCAAAGTCGCCAAAAGTAGTACAAAAACTATGTTTGGGAATTGGTGCAGTGCCATTGCTGAAATTTGCTGCCAATTTGGCATGCAATTTGACATGTTAAATTGCATGCCAAATCGCTCCAATGTGAACCAGGGCTTTTCGAAAGTTAGTCTACAAACTATGGTGCCAAAATTGATCACCTGATGTACTGATGACCTCTTTTTGAGATGTTAACAAGCCAGGACAGTGCAAACTCCCCAAAATACATTCTGCTACGCCTGAGTATAAATTACACATCTAATTTGACTACCTGTTACACTTTTTGTGAGACACTGATGGGCACTAATGTGGCATGGATGAGTATGAATGGGGCACGGCTGTGCAGAAATCAGTGCTGTGGGCACTTCAGATCCAGCCTACAGTGCTGCTGCACCATCCTCCCTCCTCTCCTCTCACACTACCGATCGGTGAGAGGGGAGGAGCTGAACACCATTAAGATTGTCCATGTAGGGTTTGAACAGTGTCATCCAGAACTAAATATTAACCGTTTGCATACAGACAGGTTTGTAATTTCAAATGGCCCCTGCTGCTGTCAATCAAACTTAGCCAATCAGGTGAGCGAGTGGGAAGGGCCAACCTGCAGCTCTGTCTGAATGGACGCGGAGCTTCAGCTTGGGTGCCCACATAGCAAGCTGCTTGATGTGGGGGTACTCAACAGGTGGGAGGGGCCAGGACCTCCAGCCAGGGACCTTAGAAGAGGAGGATCTGGGCTGCTCTGTGCAAAACTACACAGGGCTGGTATATGTAACATGTTAGTTTAACAGAAAAAAATCAACAACTTTACAATCGCTTTAATTGGCTCTTGTCTACATTGGCCCTAGTATGTATACAAGTTTGGGACTTTGGATTGTAAGCTCCTTGAGGGCAGGGACTGTATATTGTATGTAAAAGAGCCGTGTAAATTGCTGGCACTTTATAAGTGCCTGTACTGAATGGTGACACTAGCATTGAAATGTCAAATGTTAAAATTTGAAATATTTTGCTTCATTTAAACGCTGTAGGATTACACAAATGTAAAATTTAATTTTACTAACACAATTGTCTTTCTACAGAAATTTCCCTGGGGAGATGGAACAAAGAGTCTTTTCCACAACGCTCACGTAAATGCTCTTCCAGACGGCTATGAAGAGCATGGACACGACCATTAGCCTTTTTAAATATGTTTTCTAGACCAATATGTTGAATGGGCCCACATAATATGACGGGATCAGGCTGCTTATTTAAATTTAAACCTGACCTATATTAACGGAAGAGGTCACTTAAATAAAGCTTATGGCTTGTTCTAAAAGTGTGATGTGTTTTGTGACAATGTGACTTTGACACAGTTGTACAGCATGCCAATGAAGAGATTTATTTTTTTCATCTTGTGTCATTTGGGGCTGAACATATGACAGATGATCGGAACAATTTTTCACAATGGGCAAATTTGAGCACTTTACTAAACACAAGTTTTTTTTTTTTAAAAACATATATGCTGGCATTGCTGACCTTGACTTTAAATGCTGCCTGCCTAGATAATATGCTGCTCAAATTACTTCAATGCTTACTGAATCCTAATATGCTGGCAGTACTAATTTTCTTTTTTTATTTATTCTCTGGCTTAAAGCAGAGGTCCTGCGAAAAAAATAAATAAAATTAAAAGCAGCAGCTACTGGCTTTTAATAAATGGACACTTACCTGTCCAGCGTGCCTGCGATGTCTGCAGCAGAAGACAAGAAATCGCTTGTCTCTGCTGCCATCCTCTGTGAGAGAATTGGGAAGTAAACCTTGCGGCTTCACTACCCGATTCCCTACTGCACATGTGTGAGTAGCACAGCACTTTCCCATTTGTCCCCGCTGTCTCCTGGGACTAGTTTTTCCCAGAAGGCAGCGGGGGGAACGGGGAGTGGAGTGACTCCTGTGATAGTCATTTCTGGAAATGGGTGCAAATACCTGTATTATACAGGTATCTGCACCCCCTTCCCCCTGAAAGGTGCCAAATGTGACACTGGAGGGGGGGAGGGTTCCAAAAAGCAGAAGTTCCATTTTTGGGTGGAACTCCACTTTAAACTGCTCCATGCTTCTTCCTGAATAAGTGACTTTGAAGCGGTACCTCCAGACAAGTATATTCAGGTGGTTGGAAATAGTAGCCAGTGGTCTCCTCCAGTACATGTGCAACTTAATTTTTATGGCTTAAAAGTATAGTACACCCCCCTTTTTTTTTTTAGGGAAGTTGTTTGTTAAATAAATCTACCTGCCACCCCTCAGTGCTAGGCACATGGCCAAATCCTTTATCCTAATGGTGTTACCCCCTACATGGTGCAGCACAAAAGGTTAATGCTGTGTCTCAACCCCTACTGTGCGTTCACCATCTATTTCTACGTTGGTATCCTTGCTCACAGTGGCCCTATAGTCTTGGGCATGCATGAAGATGTATATCCAAAGTCCAACATGTTTTTGAATTGAGGGGGGTTGATTCATTCGTTCATTTGGTCTCTAGAGAACTGTGGTGATTTTTTCCCACCTGGCTAGAGGCTTTTTAGCCAACCTAAGGACATGCATGTATCATTAACCCTCCCAACGATTTTTTTCAGTTTTGAAATAGTTTAGTATGTCATGTCAAATTATTGACCAAACATGTTCAAGTCCAGGACTCTTTCTTTTCCATTAAGCTTTTATTAGAAAAACATTTGAAATACAAATGGTAAACAGTCGGTGTCACAAAAAGGTGTCTGGAAACATAGGCCTCAAATTATACAAATGCATTATCCTGCAGAAAAAGGCATGAACTGTGTAAGATTTACAGTCAGGTCCATAAATATTGGGACTTCGACAAAATTCTAATCTTTTTTTCCACCACAATGGATTTGAAATGAAACGCACAAGATGAACGTTAACTGCAGACTTTCAGCTTTAATTTAAGGGTGTTTATATCCAAATCAGGTGAATGGTGTAGGAATTACAACAGTTTGTATATGTGCCTCCCACTTTTTAGGGTCCCAAAAGTAATTCTTTCCCTGGTGAAGAAAACACTCTTCACAACAGTTGGCCAGATCAAGAACACTCTCCAGGAGGTAGGTCTGTGTGTGTCAAACTCAACAATCAAGAGAAGACTTCAGAGGGAATACAGAGGGTTCACCACAAGATGTAAACTATTGGTGAGGCCAGATTAGAGTTTGCCAAACAACATCTAAAAAAGCCTTCACAGTTCTGGAACAACATCCTATGGACAGATGAGACCAAGATCAACTTGTACTAGAGTGATGGGAAGAGAAGAGTATGGAAAAGGAAAGGAACTGCTCATGATCCAAAGCATACCACCTCATCAGTGAAGCATGGTGGTGGTAGTGTCATGGTGTGGGCATGTATGGCTGCCAATGGAACTGGTTCTCTTGTATTTATTGATGATGTGACTGCTGACAAAAGCAGCAGGATCAATCCTGAAGTGAAGTGGAATGTTATGCAATGGCCAAGTCAGTCACCTGACCTGAATCCAATTGAGCATGCATTTCATTTGTTGAAGACAAAACTGAAGGGAAAATGCCCCAAGAACAAGAAGGAACTGAAGACAGTTGTAGTAGAGGCCTGGCAGAGCATCACCAGGGATGAAACCCAGCATCTGGTGATGTCTGTGTTCCAAACTTCAGGCTGTATTTGACTGCAAAGTATTTGCAACCAAGTATTAAAAAGTGAAAGTTTGATTTATGATTGTTAATCTGTCCCATTACTTTTGGTCCCTTAAAAAGTGTGAGGCACATATACAAACTGGTGTAATTCCTACACCGTTCACCTGATTTGGATGTAAATATCCTCAAATTAAAGCTTAAAGTCTGCAGTTAAGGCACATCTTGTTTGTTGGTGTATAGAGAATTGTGTCAATGTCCCAATATTTATGGACCTGACTGTACAATACTGGCTAGGGGAATGCATTGATACCAATAAATATACAAAAGCACTAGTTCTACTGATTTAAAAATTGCTTAAAGCATCTGTACATCCAACTATAGGGGTCCCTCTCCAACGGTTAAGTAAATCTTCAGTGCTGTCAGAAGAACCTAATGAGGGATGCCAGGAAATGTATTCTCTTGGGCATGGGTTGCCAAACTATGGCTCTCCAGTTGTTCAGAAACTACAATTCCCATCATGCCTGTAAATGTCAGAGTTTTACAATGCCTCATGGGACGTGTAGTTCCGCAACCGTAGTTTTGAGATCCCTGCTCTTGGGGATCTGCAGAGCCAGACTGGTCACATAAGAGGGCCCTTCTATGCAGGAAGCAGTGACTTGTCGAGGTTTTCCAGACGGTAGTGGTCTATCCATATCTTTTTTCAGATTTATGTGTCGTGACGGTTAGTATCGCTGCCAATATTTCTCTTTTCGTCCATGGATGGACAAAGCTTTCTTAAATCTTGACTTGTGGGTTATGTTCCGTGGACTAGGCAGACATGTTAGATATTCAAATACATGTAACTTTAACAAAGCTGAACAGCCCCGGCCAGGGGACGGTCCCTCTGGCTATTACCCCTCACCCTGCAGCTCGGTTTTGTTCTGCCTAATGTAGGAGACGGACCTGGCTCCCTTTGGGCCCTAGGTCCTGAAGAACTTTGAATTTTTTATTTTTCTGATCCTGAGGATCTTCTATCAACTGCCGGCTGGGTGACAGGCTGGATAATATAGATCCTTGTAGTTGCCCAGCCATCGAGCATGAGCAGACTTTAGCTACACGCTGAGTCGGCCACTACATGCTCCAGGGGTTGCCGATCAGCTACATGCATATGACTGGGCTACTGCTGTCTTAGTCACAGTGAACCGTGGCTGACAGCCACTCAGTACTGCTCGGCTGTGGGTCTGTCAGGAACGTGCCAGCAAGTCCTCGCATGGACGGGTAAGTAAGGTTCCTCCTGTCTCGGCAGGATGGAGCAGCTGGGCATTCCTCGGGTCGATTAGGGGGTCTCCTGGCCTCCCTTTCATCTCCCCTGTCCCCCTTTTTCCCCTGGGGCCTGCTGGGTGCAACCGGAGTGTACCTGCGGCGGGACTCTGTGTCCCGGTGGGAATGGTCTCCCAAATAGGAAGCCTCTGCTCAGCGCCTTGCGGCCTTCTCGTCCACCTCCGTGGTTTGGAAGGCAGGACCTTGTGTATGTCTGTGATGCAGCCCTGGATGCGGCCCATTTGATCTCTAGGGCCTCAGTATCTGCGGTGGTATTGCGCCGCCTTATTTATATTCCGCGGACCAGGCTTCCAAAAAGGCTCTGGAGGACTTGCTCTTTAAGGGCAGGAGGCTCTTTAGTGCCTTGCTGGATGACATTATCAAGGATGCCACTGGAGGTAAAAGCACACTCCTTCTTCAGTCCACCAAGGGTAAGGGACAGCGCCGTAGGCCGGGTCCCTCCTTTGCCACGCAGAAGCGGTATTTTCGTCGGTCAGGGCCCGCTGGCAGACCTTCCTAGGTCAACAAGGGTCCAGCTGGGGGACAGAAGTGTCCCTGGGTTCGCAAGCGAACCAAGCCTATAAACAAGCCTGCTTCCGCATGAAGTTTTGCCAGCGCCCGACTCTCGGGCGAGGGGACGTCTTTGCGAGTTTGTAGCTCGGTGGACCTCCCTGCTTTCGACCGGTGGGTTTGTGAAGTGGTCACATCGGGGTAAAGATAGTTTCTTTCTTGTCTACCAAACAGATTTTTATCTTTTCGTCCATGGACAAGTCTTGACATGGGTTATGTTCCTGTTCATAGGAGAGGACTAGGCAGAACATGTTAGATATTTAAATACATGTTACTTTAACAGAGTGGAACAGCTCCACCCAGACATAACCCTCCTCCCTGCAGCATGCAGCCTCAGTTTTTTCCTGCCTAGCAGAGGAAAAGGACCTGGCTTCCTTTTGGGCCCAGCGCTCTGAAGATTTTTTTTATTTTTTTTGAGATTCTTCTATCAACTGCCGACTGGGTGACGGCTGGATATATAGATCCTTGTAGTCTCCTCAGTCCGGCCAGCGAGCGTGAGCACACATTTGCTAAGGGCTGGGTCTGCCACCGCATACCCCATGACTCCTGGGGTGGCCAGTGGGCTTGTTGCTCCAGGTTCCACACATGACTGGGCTGATGTGTTGTCTCACTCACAGTGGACCGGACTGACAACTACTCCAACGTAGTTGTATGCCTGTCAGGAATGCACCAGCGGGTCCTCGCATGGACGGTTAAGTACAGTCCTTCCTGCCTTGGCGGGTCAGAACGGCTGGGCATTCCTTGGGTTAAGGGGTTCTCCTATCATCCCTTTCCCTGCTCTCTGTCACATTTTCCTCTGCTGCTCTACCGCTGCTACTAGGGTGGACCTGTGGGGGGCTCCATTTCCCACTAGGGGACTGTTAGGTGTCTGGACCCGTTTTTATCTGTGGGGGGTGTGCGTTGCCTCGGGAAAGCCCCATTCGGCCTTATCATCCACATTGCGGTGTTCCGCCGCCATTTTGGCAGCGCCGGCGCCATTTTTTTGCAGTCTGCTTTTTACAAAGGGATTTCCTATTTGGCAGCCATTTTGTCGTGGTCGTGCTATGGCGCAGCTTGTTATTGCGGTCGGCCATTTTATTGTGGTCGCACCCTGTTATCTCTGAGGCGTCTGGCGGGGGGGTTTTTGGCCTCTAGTGCTGGCTTCTGAACGGCACGCAGCACAATTCTCCTCACAGATCTGTTCCTCACAGTTTTTGCCTCACAACACATGCTGTGTATAGAGGGCGGGCAGCAGCGCTGAGCAGTCTCTTGCTGGGTTGGTGAGTCCCCTGGGTAACCCCCGGTCAGCGCAGCAAGGAGTGTGGACTTTCAGGTCTTGAATAGGTCCCTGAGAGCTGTCTGTTATGGAGTCAGTATATGGTCCTTCTTCCCCAAACAAGCCAGAGGTGGCAGCTGGTGCTCCTGCACCTGCGGTTCCAATGGACACTTTGTCGGCAGTCCTGGAAACATTTGTTTCCAGGGTGGAAGCAGCATTCAGGCGTAAGGGGGTACAAAGCGCACCCTCCCCTGCCATCTCTTGGGGAATGCTCTGACTCAGACCCGGGTCTGGCTGCGACGCAGGACCCGGTTCTGGGTTGTCAGAGGATGTGAACCAGGACTTCCTTGTGAGGAAGACCCCTTGCCTGGGTCAGTGCAGGACAGGGCACTTGTTAGTGCGCTTATCAGTGCTGTGAGAGACTCCCTTAAGTTGAACGGTGCAGATGAGGCATCCATGAGGGCTCAGTCTTTTTTGGGTCCCACAAGTCGGACCGCTCTGTAAAGGTTTTTCTCTTATGCATCCAAACCCGCCACCGCATTAAGTTTTGCCCCCGCCTGACATATGAGTGGGGGGACAGCTTCGCAGGTTCACAGCTCGGTGGACCTCCCTGCTCTCCGACCAGTGGGTCTGCAAGGTGGTCTCTTTGGGGTACAAGATAGAGTTTCTTTCCTGCCCACCAAACAGATTTTTTCCCTCAAATCTCCCTCTCCTTCCGGCTCGTTGGTCTGCCCTATTGCTTGCAGTGCAAGACTTGCTAGGTTGCGGGGTAATTTTACCCGTTCCGCAGGACTAGAGGTTTCAGGGATTTTATTTAAATATGTTTTCTGGTCCTGAAGAAGGACGGGGTCCGCCCAATCTTGAAATTAAATGCCTTTGTGAGAGTACGGAATTTCCACATGGAATCCAATCGCTCGGTGGTGGCTGCGCTCAATCCGGGGGACTTTCTGGCGTCCTTGGGCATCAAGGACGCATACTTGCATGTCCCAATTTGCGCAGGACACCAGAGGTTTCTGTGCTTTGCAATCGGAGAAGACCACTATCAGTTTGTGGCTCTTCCCTTTGGCCTAGCGTCGGAACCAAGAGTTTTCACCAAGGTTTGCTGTGACAGCGAGGCATTGCCATTGTGGGCTACTCAGACGATCTTCTGAGAGCAGCTTCTGGCTCAGAATTAGAGGTGGATTTGTTTAAAGCCAGCCAGACCCTCCGAGAATTTCGGGTGGGTGTTAAACATCCATTCGCTTGGAATACCTGTGGTTGATTCTGGACTCCGCGGAGGCGAGAGTTTTCCAGTTGCAGTCTGCGGTGAAGCTGTTGGCATCCCACAAATGGTCGTCTCTCCCCTTTTTGCATGCAAGTCCTGGGTCTGATGGTAGCCTCCTTCGAGGCAGTACTGTATGCCCAGTTCCACACTCGAGTATTGCAGAAGGAGATCCTGTTCAAATGGAACAAATCTCTGTTATCTCTGGATCGCCAGACTCAGGTAAGCCACCTACCTAGTCAGAGTCTCTCTGAATTGGTGGCTGAGATCCCCGACTCTTTGGTCCGGGAAGTCGTTTTTTCCCTTCCAGTGGACGGTGATTACGATGGATGCCAGAATCACGGGTTGGGAGGCCAATCGGCCCTGGGTCGCTGGACGCTAGAGGAATCCTGTCTGCCGATCAATGTCCTGGAACTTCGGGCGATCAGGCTATGCCTCTCCTCGTGGTCGAGGTGGTTGCAAGGTCGCCCAATCGGGATCCAGTCGGACAACGCCACAAAGGTGGCTTATGTCAACCATCAGGGGGGAACACTGAGCTTGGCTGCAGCGTCTGAGGTCGCTCACATCTTGCGGTGGGTGGAAAGAAACATGCTGGCTCTATCGGCTGTTTACATTCCGGCTTAAAAAAACTGGCAGGCGGACTTCCTAAGTCGCCAGATGCTGGACCAGGGGGAATGGTCATTGAATCCGGAGGTGTTTCAACTCCTTTGCAGGAGATGGGGCACACCGGATGTGGATCTCCTGGCTTCTCACCTCAATCGCAAGGTGTCAAGGTTTGTGGCCAGGTCCAGAGATCCCTGGGCAGACGTGTCAGAAGGATCGTGGGGTCAGTATCGGCTAATTAAGGCCTTTCCCATACTGAAGTTGCTTCATCGGCTGCTCCGCAGAGTGGGGGCTGAAGGGATCCCAATGATTCTAATCGTTTCGGATTGGCCCCGGCATCCTTGGTAGGCCGATCTTGTGCGCCTGGTGGCGGCCATTGCGGGAGGACCTTCTGTCCCATACTTCATCCTGCTTTACATTCACTGGGTTTAACAGCATGGCTGTTGAAAGCCAGGTACTAAGGGAGCGAGGTCTTTCCGACTCGGTCATCTCCGGAAGTCTTCTTCCAAGAAGATCTACCATCGCACCTGGAAGTCCTACATCTCTATGTGCAAAGAGATGGGCTGGCATCCACGGACGTATTCGGTTTCCAGGATCCTGCTGTTTTCACAGCGTGGAGTAGATCAGAAACTTGCCTTAAGCACCATTAACCTCTTCAGGTCCGCGCTATTAACAGAATACGTGAACAGCACGGACCTGAGGCGCCGGGGTCACGTCTTTGGACATGATTTGCTTGTAATTCCCCGCGCGCCACAGGGTGGCGCGCGGCGGGGAAAAACAGTCCCGACGCATCACCGAGGATCCGATGCGTGTACCCGGCGGCCGCGATGTCCGTCGGGTACACGCGAACGTCGGTGAGAGAGCAGGGACGTGGAGCTCTGAGTGTAAACACAGAGCTTCACGTCCTGTCAGTGAGGTGACAGATGCTGTTTCTCTGGAACATAGGGAGACAGCATCGGTCACCTCCCTCCCCCCACACAGTTAGAACACACCCAGGCAATACATTTAACCCCTTCCTCACCCCCTAGTGTTAACCCCTTCAATGCCAGTCACATTTATACAGTAATTAGTGCATTTTTATAGCACTGGTCGCTGTATAAATGTGAATGGCGCCAAAAATGTGTCAAAAGTGTCCGATGTGTCCGTCGCAATATCGCAGTCCCAATAAAAATCGCAGATCGCCGCCATTACTAGTAAAAAAAAAATATAAAAAAAAAAATCATAATTATGTCCCCTATTTTGTAGGTGCTATAACTTTTGCGCAAAGCAGTCACTTATTGTGATTTTTTTTATTTTTTTTTACAAAAATACGTAGAAGAATACGTATCAGCCTTAACTGAGAAAAAAAAAATATAAAAAAAAATGGGATATTTATTATAGCAACAAGTAAAAAATATATATATATTTTTAAATTGTCGCTTTTTTTTTCATTATAACGCAAAAAATAAAAACCGCACGGGCGATCAAATACCACCAAAAGAAAGCTCTATTTGTGGGGAAAAAAAGGACGCCAATTTTGTTTGGGTGCCACGTCGCACGACCGCGCAATTGTCAGTTAAAGCGACGCAGTGCCGGAAGCTGAAATTTTGCCTGGGCACGAAGGGGGTTTATGTGCCCAGTAAGCAAGTGGTTAAGGGACAGATTTCAGCCTTGGCTGTGTTCTTTCAATGGCCTTTGGTGGCCCATTCCTTGGTGGGTACCTTTTTGCAGGGGGTTCGTCATGTACTTCCCCCTATTAAACCACCTCTTCCTCCATGGGATTTGAATCTGGTTCTTCCTTGAAAACATCAGAGAGATTCCTCTCTTGACACTATCTCAGAAGGTGACCTTTTTAGTGGCCTTTTTTACTTGGTCCTCCATAAGGATAAGGCGGTGTTGCAGACCTTCCTTTCTTCCGGAGGTGGTTTCGGCTTTTCCCCTTAACAAGAAAATTGTACTTCCCTCCTTGTGTCCTCAGCCGGCGCATCATAGAGAGGTTGCGCTACATACTTTAGATGTGGTATGTGCTTTGCGTGTGTACCTATCTGCTACGGCTCAGTTTCGGAAGTCTGACTCACTTTTTGTGTCGATATCTGGTCCACAAAAGGGCCTGGCGGTCTCGTTGGCCGCCATTTCTCCGTGGATCAGGCAGACCATCATACAGACCTATGCTTTTAAGGGACGGGTGCCCCCCTTTGCGGTCACAGCACATTCAACCAGGCAATTGGTGCTTCTGGGCTTTCCAACATCAAGTGTCTGACTCACAGGTGTGTAAGGCGGCTACTTGGTCGTCCATTCACACTTTTTCCAAATTTTACAAGGTTGATGTGAGTGCATCTTAAGATGCTTCCTTTGGCTGCAAGGTTTTGCAGGCGGCTGTTTAAAGTTGCAACCCCTCCGTTGAGGAGCTCTGCTTGTTGTGGGGTGAAGTTGTTTGTTTTTACTGATACTGTTACCACCCCTTGTTTTTTTTACACTGCTTGGGGACGTCCAATTAGTCAAGACTTGTGAAGGCTGTGTCCGTCCATGGACGAAAAGAGAAAATAGTATTTTTTGTACTCATCGTAAAATCTTTCCTATGTCATCCATGGAAGGACACAGCAACCACCCCTCCTTTTTTAGGTTTGTAGTTCTTGTTACAAACTGAGGCTGCATGTTGCAGGGAGGAGGGCTATGTCCGGAAAGCTCACATCACAAAAAAATGTAGCGCAACTTTTCAGAGCCACACAGGACCCCTGACAAAGGGGTCCTACGTGGCTCTGAAACATTGTACTACATTGTTTTGTGATGTGAGCTTTTTTGAATAAAAAAAACGTTTAGATGAAATTGATGATCCTTGATGTCCTGGCCAATATCTACAGGTTCCAGTATCCAGCTGGCGGTCGCTACAGCGTCCAGTACCTTAAGAGCTCATTCCAGGAATGTGTGCGATGGGAAATTTGGACTGTGGGTGTGATATCAGGGGTCTAAACAGACCTCTGATGTTTCATCTTTAAAACAGAGAAATGAGATTGAGGACACAGCCCACAAGCTCCATCTCTGTAGCCACAGCTGCTCAGAATGAATGGACAGAAATAGCTTCATACAGAGCTTCCTGTTCATTCACAAACTGAAGCATAGTAAACATAGTTTACCATGCCTCAGTTATAAATGAACTGGGTCAGTGATCCCTGTGGATCACTGACTCTATTCGTTAAGACAAGGGAGGAGCCGGTAAATTACACATTTACTGGCCTCTTCCCCACTCTCCATGCAGAAAACATCCCCCGCAGCAGCTGGGAAGGAGAGGAGAGGGGGGAACCAAGCAGCACTGTGGGGGATGGGGGGGGGGCAAAGAGTACACAGGAGATTGGGGCAGCAGGTGATGGATAGCATGGGGGAGGGGCTGCATATAGAGGAACAGTTCCCCTTCATTTTCCTCCTGCAGCCTTTCAGCTGCTGTAGGAGGAAAATTAAGGGATAGGTTCCTCTATATGCAGCCCCTCCTATCCCGGGGTACAGGGGGCTGCATGGAAACCCTGGAGCATGCAATTGTGACCCTGGCAACGCCTGTACATACGCCCCTGCTGGTGGGATGGGATGAGTGACAGTGTTGGGATGAGTGGGATTGCTGGGGGGAATAGGGTGAGTGGCAGTGCTGGGGGGGGGGGGGGAATGAGTGGCAGTGGTGGAGATAGGAAGGAATGAGTGTCTGTGCTGGGTAGGTGGGATGAGTGTAGGTGCTGGGGGGAGGAATGAGTGGTGGGTGGGATGAGTGGGATTGCTGGGGGGAATGGGATAAGTGGGATTGCTGGGGGGAATAGGATGAGTGGCAGCGCTAGGGAGAATGGGATGAGTGGCAGTGGTGGAGGGAGGGAGGAATGAGTGGCAGTGGTGGGTGGCTGGGATGAGTGGCAGTGCTGGGGGGATGAGTGAGATTGCTGGGGGGAATGGGATGAGTGGCAGTGGTGGAGGGAGGGAGGGAGGGAGTGACTCTTTACACAGTGGCCGTGACCTCCTGCAGCTCCTCCCCCACCTTCTTTCAATTGGTGTCAGCAATCTCAGCGCTGCCTCTGCCATCTCTTTCTCTCTTCCCCCATAGCTGACGAACCCCCCCCCCCCAACGGAACGAACCGATGACACACAGGACAGTCAGATGGGCCCCTCACGCGGGCAGGCAGGCCCCCCTGAGTTCGTGTGACTGTTGTGACGCTGATCATTTCGCCACTGCGTATATACTTTTCCACATATGGTTGGAATATTAACCTATTTCTGATAAGAATATGCATATAATTTTACATGGGGATTATGGGTTGAAAATTACAGTTAAACATACCTTCTGGTGTCCCCCACAGGCACTCCATGCTCCTCCTCTTCTCCATCTGCCCCCCATAGCAAATCCTACTTTGTCCCTACTCCCTCTTTGCAGGATTTGACTGAAAGCAGCGGGAGCTAATGGCTGGCTTCCACTGCTGCCTTAATGCGGAGGTTCACCCTTAAAACAACTCTGTGTCATCCCATCCAGCATACTGGCATCAGCGCCAGTATGCTGTTTTTTTTTTTATCTCTGTACTTACTGTTTAATTGATCATTTTATTTTGTCCCTACCGCGGGGAATGGCGCGGCTATGGAGCGTCACGGCTTCCTTAAAAATTTCCGACTAGCACTCGAGTCTTCCCGGCGCTATACGGCGCCTGCGCACAGACCTAGGAGCTGACTGCGCAGGCGCCGTATATATCCGAGTCCTATTTCGGCTTTTTTCGTAGGGTGTGAAGCGCCATAGCCATTGGACTCGGATATATACGGCGCCTGCGTAGTCAGCTCCTAGGTCTGTGCGCAGGCGCTGTATAGCGCTGGGAAGACCCGAGTGCTATTCGGCTATTTTCGGAAGCCGTGGTATTTGTTGGGTTTTTTTTTTTTTACTTTAATGTAGAGGATGCATTAAAGCGGAGTTCCACCCATTTTTGCATTTGAACACTATCAGCTTCAAAATTGACAAAAAAAATGAGTTAGGGCATTTTTTTTGCCTCTTCCTTTACCTTGTTTCCATGACTTTAATTATAGCTTCCTGTATCCCCCACCCGTGGCTATTTACATCACCTTCTGTGGCGCACTGGCTCCTGAGAGATGCGTGTCAGGATTCCCAAGGAGTCACTGGGCATCACCGCTATATACAACAGAAGTGACGTTGTGTTGTGGCCATCCTGGTACACCCGCACTTGTCTGCAGTAAGCCTGGAGTTAGATGTTGGTATGCGATATACACCCTCCGGAGTCTTGCTTTTCACAGTTATTTTTAAAAGTAAACTCGGCTTATATACTGAAATACTGCGGTGGGTGTATAAAGATGTCTGCTTGCCAACTTCTAAATCTAGGTTTACTACCAAGATGGCCACGATGCATTGTCACTTTGGCTGCATATTCTGATGAGCAGCGGCTTTCTGATAGAACACTGCATCTTTGCATCACAATGGCAACCAGAGACACCCTCTTCGTTGCGCCCTGTGTGTAATGCACCTTATCCCAGAGAGGAGACCTAGTGGGCTTCAAATGCCTAGAAGCAAGATGGAAAAAACAGGAAATACAGCGGCGGTTTTACTGCCATCATCATTTATAAAATGAGATTTATAACAGCAGAACGGGCAACACCCAGGCTTTAGAACCACTTTAAAGCATATTTATAGTCAAAGATTTTTTTATTTTATTTTTAAATAACAAATATATACTTACCTTCACTGTGCTGTTCGTTTTGCACAGAGTGGCCCTGAATGCTAACTTCTGAGGTCCCTCTGCGACTCCTCCCCGCATCAGATAACTCCCCTAGGAGAAGCATTCTCCTGGGGAGCTTACCTTGCGGGTGCGCTACCGTGTCCAGCATTCAGCGCCCATAGCCGCTGAATGCAGGACTCGGTACCGGGAGCCAATGGCTGCGTTGCTATCAATCTATCCAATCAAGAGCCGAGAACCCCGGGCAGAGACAGCGTGTCTCCAGAGTGGGACATTCCAGGGCTCAAGTAAGTAAAACGGGGGGCTGGTAGGACGGTGACTGAAAGAAGTTTTTTCACCTTAAAGCGGAGGTCCGCCTAAAAAAAAAAAAAACTAAGGTTATTGGAGGAGCTGGAAGTCTCCCAGAGGTTCAGGGTAGGAGGGGCTACAAGGATGGACTATGATAAGGGGGGTAGGAAACACTTCAGCAGCACTGTCCTCAGGGGTACCTTGACCTATTTAGCAACAAGCTCGCTCAGTGACAGTATCCAGGCCAGCTGCATACCGGGGCTGGGAATGGCCTGTGAGATGCTTGAAGCAAAGAGAGGGGAAGGGATGAAAACATAGAGTGGAGGGGTGAAATTTCAAAGGGGGACAAAGTAAGAGTGAAGACCCCAGGAGGAGGGGCAAACAGGGAGATTTAAAGTGAGACTGAGTGCACGTGCTGGTATATATTAGGGAGATAATAGCTTTTCGTAAAAGTTAGCTGGTAGGTACCATGGACTATACATGGATGAATTTCACATTTGTTTGTACTTGCTAACCCTATCCAGCAGGACCGCCGCGATTTTGGCATGTATCATAGCATGGGTGAATCTATGCTTAGTTTCAAGGGCACTAACTAAGGTAGGATGATTTCCAGGTCTTTGCAATTATTTGCTTTACCGCGGTGGTAACCTGTAGTCATAGGTGTGCGCAGCCCATTACATTAGAGTGTGCACTCCAAAGCTCTAACACATGTTTCTGTGTATGTGTATATATACTGATGGTGTCATTAGAGCAGTGGACGTGGTCAGTAGGGTAGAAATTGGTGTCAGTAGGGTAGTGGATGGTCTCAGTAGTTTTTATTTTTATTATTTTATTTTGTATTCTTTTTTACTATTTTATTTGTTTCATTTATTTATTTTTTAAATAGGGGGAATGTGTGGCACATGGGATGATTAGGGTGTGCCCAGGCACACCTGGCACACCCTGTGCGCACGCCTATGCCTGTAGTAATAGTTTCCACTGATGCTGGGTCAAGTCCAAACGATTCTTCTTAAAGCAGAGTTCCATCCAAAAGCGGAAGCTCCGCTTGTTCGCACCCTCCCTCCACTGCCACATTTGGCACCTTTTGGAGGGGGGTAGGGGGAGCAGATACCTGACAAAACTAGGTATTCCATGTAAGATCGCCACACCGTTGTGCAGCGATCTATGAAACTTTTGGTTCCTCCACCCCCCCCCACTGCCTTCTGGGAGGCACACAGGTCAGAAAGTGCAACTCACGCATGCGCAGTAGGAAACAGGCTGTGAAGCTGCAAGGCTTCACTTTCTGTTTATCTTAGTAAGGATGCAGGCGCCTGCATCAGGAGCTGATGGATGGGTCGACTTCAGTTGCCAACATTGAAGGGTTCCCTGGACATGTAAGTGTCCTTATATTAAAAGTCAGCAGCTACAGTAATCTTTTACAATCTCGAAACACCCAATAAGAGGACAGTATGCAGCCAGTCTAAACTACGTGGCATGTTCACCAATGCCAGGAGCCTGACAAACAAGATGGGTGAACTAAAGATACTGTTGAATGAGGAGGATTTAGATTTTGTGGGAATTTCAGAGACCTGGTTCAACAGCTCTCATGATTGGCTAGCAACCATTCAAGGCTATTTCCTTTATCGCAGGGATAGAGAGGGTAAAAAAGGGGGAGGGGGTATAGCTATATATCAAGAATAATGTACAAGTGATTGTGAGAGATGACATCAATAAGGAAGCTAGGAACGAGGTGGAATACTTATGGGTAGAGCTCCAAAGGGATGAAGCTAGGGGGAAAATAATACTGGGAGTATGCTATAGGCCCCCTAACCTGAGGGAGGAGGGGGAGACGGACCTCCTATCACAATTTGGATTAGCAGCAAAGATGGGAAGTGTTATCATAATGGGGGATTTTAAATTATCCAGATATAGACTGAGTGGAGGAAACCACGCATTCATCTAAGGCTCGCCAGTTCCTAAATGTCTTGCAGAACAATTTAATAGGTCAGAATAGACGCATCAACTAGAAACAAGGCATGACTAGATCTACTAGATCTACTGATTACCAACAATACAGACCTGGAAACATGGGGCAATTTAGGAAACAGCGATCGCAGGTCAATTGGCTTCAGTGTAAATCACACAAATTGGAAACACAAAGACACTGAATTTCAAAAGAGCCAACTTTCCTAAACTACAAACGTTGCTAGAAGATATAAATTGTGATAAAAATCTTAGAAACAGAAGAGAGTGTAAGGACACTGAGGAGAGATGGGTTTGCTTTAAGAGCATATTGAATAAGGGCATTAGCCAGTGCATCCGATTGGGAAATAAATTTAAAAGATTGTAAAAATGCATATAAAAGCAAAGGAGAAGGCCTTCATAAATTACAAGGCTGATGGATCATCATCAGCATTCAGATTTTACAAAGAATGCAACAAGGTATGTAAGCAGGCCCGTCGCTACAAGGCAGGCAAACCAAGCAATTACTTGGGGCCCCGAGCTGGCCTGGGGCCCCAAACAGTGCCCTTGCTTGCCGCACTTCCTACAGTGATCAGACATCCCAGGATTATGGCTACGATCCCCAACAGTACTTGCGCAGCCAGGCAGTTTACCGGCGGACGGGGGCATTTCCTAGTGAGTAGCGTAGCCACCACTCCTACTCAGCTGAAGATTCCATCACATGACCGCCCACTCTTCCAGCATCCCGCCCCTCTCCTCCTACCTCTGCTTCCTCCTCCAATCGCACTCCTGGCAGCATAGGGGAACAGAGTACAGAGTTCCTCCCCTTCCCTCCGGTCCTGCAAGGCACTATGGGCATTGTAGTACAGAGTGAATGGCCACAAGCAGGTGAGTTTTTATGCAAGCAGGCTAACATAAGTAATATTTTTCCTTCACTGGTGGACATTGACATGCGGCACTCATGGGCACTGATGGGCACTCATGCGACACTGACAGACTGTGGCACTGACAGGCGGCACTGAGAGGGACTCATGTGGTGGCACATTTGGTACTGACAGGCGGCACTGAGAGGCACTCATGTGGTGGCACTGACAGGCGGCACTGATGGACACTCATGTGGCACTGACAGGCACTTATGTGGTGGCACTGATAGGCAGCACTCATGTGGTGGCACTGACAGGCGGCACTGATGGGCACTAATGCGGTGGCACTGAGGGACACTGACAGGTGGCATTGATGGGCACTGAACAGACTGAGCTGATGGGCACTGAACAGACTGAGCTGATGGGCACTGAACAGGCTGCATTGATGGGCACTGTTAAGGCTGCATTGATGGGCACTGGTGAAGGTGCATTGATGGGCACTGGTGAAGCTGCATTGATGGGCACTGATGAGGCTGAGCTGCTGGGCACTGGTGAGAATGCATTGATGGGCACTGATGAGGCTGAGCTGCTGGGCACTGGTGAGAATGCATTGGTGGGCACTGGTGAGAATGCATTGGTTGGCACTGGTGAGGCTGCATTGATGGTCAGCGATGAGGCTGAGCTGCTGGGCACTGGTGAGGCTGCATTGATGGGCACCTATGAGTATAATACACTCTTCAAATTTGCTTTAAAATGCATGGTTTTCCCTTTTATGAATAAGAACATAATGACGTTATGCTGTTGGGCTGGTATAATAATGATATGGGGCTGATATGTATATATGAGTAAAAAAACATAGGGAGGGGGAGTAAAAAAAACATAGGGGGGAAGGAGGGGAGTAAGAAGGACACAGGGAGGGGGAGGTAAGAAGGACATAGGGAGGAAGGGAGTAGTAAAAAGAACATGGGGGGCCTCCATGTCTATTTTGCTTGGGGCCCCCAAATTCCTTCAAATGGCCCTGTATGTAAGGGTGCAATTGGGACGGCTAAGATAGAACACGAAAGACAGATAGTGGAGGAGAGCAAAAAGAAATCCCAAGAAATTCTTTAAGTAAATAAACAGTAAAAAAAAGGGAGGACAGACCGTATTGGCCCCATAAAAAATGAGAAAGGATGGGGAGATGGCGAAGGTATTGAGGTATTGAATTTATTCTTCTCTTCTTCATGAGGGAATTGGGGGGCTTCAGTAACCAAAACTGCAGTGTCTGTCCTCATGACACATGACAGGAAGCACCCTCATGGCTAACAGAGGACAGAATTAGAAATAGACTTGGGAAACTTAATATTAATAAATCACCGGGACCAGATCAATCTATTAAACTTCTATGAGTTGAGCTGCCATCTGGATAAAGGAATGCCCGTAGACGTGGTGTATCTGGATTCTGCAATCGCATTTGACACAGTTCCCTATAAACATTTACTGTACAAAGCAAGGTCCGTTGGTATGGACCATAGGGCGAGTACATGGATTGAAAACTGGCTACAAGGCGAGTTCAAAGGGTGGTGATAAATGGGGAATACTCAGAATGGTCAGCGGTGGGAAGTGGGGTCCCTCAGTGTTCTGTGCTGAGACCAATCCTGTATAATTTATTCATAAACAACCAGGAGGATGGGGTAAACTGTTCAATCTCTATATTTGCGGGCAAAGATTTTGATAGCATAGAATGGGATTTCCTATGGCATTGGCTAGAGAAATTTGGCTTTGGATCCCAGGTTATAAGCTGGATACGTCTTTACGCTGCCCCGGTGGCACGGGTACAGGTAAATGGACATGTATCAGCAACTTTCTCACTGCAACGAGGAACAAGACTTTTTGCTTTGACCCTTGAACCATTGGCTGCTGCTGTCCGTCAATCATGGAATATTATTGGGTTTTGAAGACCCTTAGGCGAGAACAAGATTGCTTTATATGCTGATGACATGCTACTATTTTTGGGATACACTTCATTCTCTTTAATGGCAGTGATGTCTCGAGCCTCTTTTTGAGATTTGGCGTTTACAAGTTAAAATAAAAAATTTTTGCTAGAAAATTACGTAGAACCTTCAAACATATATATTTTGCAGACACCCTAAAGAATAAAATAGAGGTTGTTGCAATACTTTATGTCACACCGTATTTGCACAGCGATCTCACAGCAATTTTTGGGGGGAAAATACACTTTTTTGAATAAAAAAATAGGCCAACAGTAGTAGCCCAATTTTTTTTATATTGTGAAAGGTAATGTTATGCTGAGTAAATTCATACCCAACATGTCATGCTTCAAAATTGCACCCGATCGTGGAATGGCGACAAACTTTGACCCTTCAAAATCTCCATAGGCGACGTTTAAAAATGTCTACAGGTTACCAGTTTAGAGTTACAGAGGAAGTCTAGTGCTCCCGCTCTAACCATTGCGGCAAAACCTCACGTGTGGTTTGAACACTGTTTTCATATGTGGGCGAGACGTATATTTTCGCTTCTGCGCGTGAGCTTGGCGGGACAGGGCGCTTTAAATATTTTTTTTTCTTATTTATTTTACTTTTTATTTTTACTCTGTCTTTTATTTTAAAAAAATGGGTCACTTTTATTCCTATTAATAGAAAAAGAAAGCATGACAGGACCTCTTAAATGTGAGATCTGGGGTCAAAAAGAGGTTAACAGCATTGTGAAACTAACCAAAGTATTCCATTTAATTATTATGCCTTAACGGCACATATGCAGTTATCCCACTCCAAACATCTATCTCGCGACCCACGGCTGGGCATCTTAAAGGGAACGTATGTGTACGCCCATGTGCCATTCTGCCGACGTAAATAGTGGTGCAGCGATCCTTAAAGGGGTTGTGTAAAGGTAAAACATTTTTTACCTTAATGCATCCTATGCATTAAGGTAAAAAAACATCTCACAGCACCGCTGTGGCGCTGCTGTCAATCACAGCGGATGACGCGGTGCGCCGGGGGGGCGGAGCCGAGTGATACAGTCAGCGGCTATGGCCGCTGTGGTATCATGGGAGCGCGCTCGCAAAAGCTTTCCACCGTGTGAGTGCCCTCGCATGAAGGTAGAAAGCTTTTGCGAGGAGGAGCCCCGACAGCCGCCGAGGGACCCCAGAAGACAGCTTTCCGGGCCACTCTGTGCAAAACGAACTGCACAGTGGAGGTAAGTATAACATGTTTGTTATTTTAAAAACAAAAAAGTCCTGACTTTAGTGTCCCTTTAAGCGGTTAAAAATGTTTGCTTGTCTTGCAAACTGCTCTCAAACCAAGGTTTTACTGTACTTTAAATTCCTTATTTTCCGCACAGGTTCATTTTGATCCAAAAAATAGGATTACTAAGGATTGTATCGAAAGGCACTCTTCCAGCTGAAATGCATGTGATGTGGTTGAGATCCATGTATATCGCTTGTAAACTTTATTTTATATGAGAATAAATGGATATCAAACTATCCGCCAACAATATATCAATGGGTTGAAGCGATTAATCTTAATCTAAGATGAGAGGAATTGACATATAAAACATAGGAGGTCTTAAAAAAAATTGTGAAAATCTGGCTAGTCTCCAATTTGTCTGAACAGTCAGTTGAGCATACTAATGATACTGATTAAAGTTAATAATGAGATGGATGTTTGGAATGGCATAAGGACATATGTGCCATTAAGGCATAATTAAATGGAATACTTTGGTTAGTTTCATAATGCTGTTAACCTTATCTGAGAGGAGGGTCATTATTGGGTTTGATGTGATGGAGGGTCCTGAGCAATTGTCGAAATGTAGTTTGGTGGGCGCAAATATTAATCTTCTTTTTTTTTTGTTTGGTGGGGTTGTTTGATGGAAAGGTTTTGTGTGTTTTTAACCACTTCAATACCGGGCTTTTATATACACCTCAATACCGGGCCTTTTCTGGCACTTCTCTCCTACATGTACAAATCATCATTCTTTTGCTAGAAAATTACGCAGAACCCCCAAACATTATATATGTTTTTTTAGCAGACACCCTAGGGAATAAAACGACGGTCATTGCAATATTTTATCTTGCACGGTATTTGCGCAATAATTTTTCAAACGCCTTTTTTTGGGAAAAAAATTGTTTCATGAATTAAAAACATAACAAAAGTAAAGTTAGCCCAATTGTTTTGTAAAATATGAAAAGGTATCTATTTACTCGGTGTAACATAATCTAACATGTCACGCTTTAAAATTGCGTATACTCATGGAATGGCGCCAAAGTTCGGTACTTAAAAATCTCCATAGGCAACGCTTTGAATTTTTTTTACAGGTTACCAGTTTAGATTTACATATGTGGTTTAAACGGCGTTTACATATGTCGGCGGGACTTGCATGTGTGTTCGCTTCTGCGCGCAAGCTACCGGGGACAGGGGCGTTTTAATTTTTTTTTATCACTTTAATTCCTATTACAAGGAATGTAAACATCCCTTGTAATAGGAAATGTGTGTGACAGGTCCTTTTATGGAGAGATGTGGGGTCAATAAGACCCCACATCTCTCCTCCAGGCTGGAAATCATGAGTTCGGTGAAAAAAAATTCACCGATCTCATGATCAGTGTTGCTCACTAGCCGCAATCGCGGCTTTGTTTACTTACAGTTACCCGGGTGTGACATCATCACATTGTGCCCGGGTCCTCCGACGGTCATAGAGATGACTGGTGACCAGCTGGTCACCAGTCATCTCTATGCTTCCTGCCTGCGCCGGACGATTCCTTCTCCGGGCGGCCGATGGAACGGGAGAGCCTGGAGAAGCACCCTCCCGCCGCCTATAAGAACGATCAAGTGGCGGAACCGCCACTATGATATTTCTTATGGTGCGCAGGATCGCCGGCTGAATATAAAAAAAAATATCTGTTTAAAAAAAAAAAAAGTGCCAATCGCCGGCTGAATATAAAAAAAACTGTTTAAAAAAAAAAAAAAGTGCCAATGTGCAAGTGAAAATTGGACATGCACTGAAAAAGTGTGGCTGGACTATTAATTGGAGACCCTTGCTTCCTTATCAGCTACACAGTAACTGTCGTCCAGCCACACTGTTTCAGTGCATGTCCAATTTTCACTTGCTGCAGGATGGGTCATGGACCAGACCAAAGGACCATTAGGACTGCTATTTGCATCCTGGGACACTTTTCACTTATCTATACCCTTTCACATTATATAGATGATGCGACATTGCCATTGATCCTTGCCTCATAAATGATCATAGACATGAAGGCACAGAAAGTGTGTTAATCACAGAATCACCAGGTGAAAAATAAATGAGAAAAAAATAATACTATTGTATTCACCATATACAAGGGCTCGCAACTAAAATATATAACATTTTTGCTTGCAGCTGTAGATATACTTTAATGAGCCAGCACGTTCATGGCAACACATGTTTATTTTGGAGCTTTGTACCAAACTAATGTATGCAATATATTCCATTTAAATAATTAAACAAGCAGGTTTTTTTTTGTCTTCTGCCACAGGCCTTGACAGGACCAAGTTGAAATAGGGCACTTCAGAAAAAAAATCCAATTAATTCCATTAGTCCTTTACATAAAAAATAATAAACACACATAATATTGCAAGTAAAAAAAATTTACATAATTTTTTTTTTTTTTTAAACAGGAGCATGAACCTCCGTAGGATTTTCAAATATTTTTTTTTCACCCCTTCTTCTAACCCTCAAATCAGACCTCCTATGTTGGGATAAGGAAACTTCTACTTGGTTTGGTTGCTCAAGTATTTTAAAGATGAACATAATGCCTAGATTAATCTATCTTTTTCAAACACTATCCATTAAACTCTCAATGAGTTGAGGAGGAGGAGTTTTAAACTTTTTGTCTGGGCAGGTAACGTAGATCCATTTTGACGCTTCCTAAAATAAGAGGGGTATAGGCTTCCCTGACCTGGTGAGATATTATGAAGCCTCCCATTTAACCAGAATAATGGAATGATGTGTGGGATCGGAACCCAATCTGTGGGTTGATCTACAAGGCTGCCCCACAATGGTCACTTTACACCCTACGATTAGAGCAAAACACCTTTTCAGGACCATGCCTTCTCTCTCTCCAGAACCGAGCCCTCTCACCCAGATATCAGAATTATATGTTTTCGCTGGGCCTAACAGACTAAAAAATGCAATTACTCCAGAGGCAGAACATTTTCTGACACATTCATTTCACAGTGGACAATAGGCTTTTGTCAAGTTGTGAAGTCGATATCCGATTTCATGATGAGCTTGACCTTTTTTCGACGTGCGCAACTCAATGCTCACTTTGGGTCATTACCGGCTGCTCACCGAACCCTACGTGAACTCACACCACTTGAGCAGATTTGCATAGATGGTGATCAGCTCTCTCATTCACACTCATATTTTTTACACTCTCCTAACGAACCAGATGGAAATGTCAGATTTAGATTTTCTACAGCAATGGGAAACAGGCCTCCAAACTACTTTTTCTCAGCCTCAGAAAGACAAGATCATCCTTTTTTTTCTCACAAAGCCTCCTTGGCTAGTAGATAACAGGGGTGAGGTTATAAACTCCTCACACAGTGGTATAGAACGCCAGCCAAATTGCATAGAATGTACCCGCATGTCCAAAATACATGTTGGCGCTGTGTGGAATCTGTGGGAAGCCTTCTACACATTTTCTCGGACTGCCCAAAATTGATCATTTTTTTTTGGACTGATGTAGAATCTACTGTTAAAATGCTAACCAGAGTGTCACTCGGTTGGAATCCAGCGGCTTACCTATTGAGTGATACTCCAATGTCAAACAAGAAATTTGAAGAACTCGTTAGAGACATTTGCTTACAGCGGCCAGGGCCTGTATATTGGTTCTGTGGAAAAGTACATGCTCCCGTACAGTTTTGAATGGGAAGACAAGAAGTGCAGATATCCGAGTTATGGAGAGTCTTACCATGAATTTGAAGGACCAAAAAAGCAAATATTGGAAGAGAGAGTCTCTCTCTCTCTCTCATGAGACCAGTCAGTTCGCCCACTCTCCTGCTTTGCTATCCTTAAATGTTTCAAAACAAAAAATTGTTCAAGGAATTCATCAAGACCTGAGATTAAGCATCCGGAATTACAGATTGGAGTTTATGTTACATTTACTTTTTAATGCTTGCCAGTCGATACAATGTGTATTGCGTACTGACTATGCTGGGATGTATCTTGTGTTATATTTGTACCTGTTTATTCTTTTGGGTAATGGTTATGTTCAGTTCCTTGACCTTTAAATAAAAAATAAATAAATACTGGAGCCTGCAAAGTATTGTACATGTGATCGCGGGTGCAATTTCAGACTTAAGCAATGCTCCATATAACACCGCAAATCCAATGGGAGGTGTGATGGATGAAAACAAGATCCAAAATTCCTGCAGCTCCTGTAACAGATCAGGGAAGGAGACAAAAGGGGGTGTGGCCCCTGAAATGCATTGTGGCCCACCCCTACATCATCTTTTGGTTTTGACAGCTGTTTGTCCCTGTATGAGGTCTGTCTGGCTTCTTGGCTTGCTCTGGCACTGTACACATTACCGCTACTGTATTATTTAGCCGCTACTACACTGCCTGCATGCTATTGGCTGGGTTCCATCTATGGCTATTCCCGGGCTGGATTAAGAGATTTAAACTTGTAAGTATGCTATGTTAATACATGGTATTTTGTTTGATTCCACTACCTCCAGCACCCTGTTTGCACACACTACCATACAGCTCTGTTGTCGGTTCCTCTGTACAGGCTGCCGTTTGCAGAGCTGTAGGTAGTATGAATGAACTACGAACATGCTGCTTAGTGCACTTGGAGTTTTATACACAATACACTGATAAATTACACATGAATAATTATTATCTAATTTATGAAGCGGAATGCAACATTACTGATTAAGACTTTTCTATTATGCATTGATAAGTAACATTTACATAGCGCAAAATGTATAAAACAGGAGTAACTGCAATATTTTGAATGAGCCAACTTGTAAAAATATTCTTATTAGGACCTATACAGCTCATTGTGGCTGTGATATCAGTACAATTGTTCCAGTCTGGCTGCACACAGTATTTCCTATTTAAACTAGTTTGTGGAAAATGTAACGTTGGGGGCCCCATAAGTGCAGGGCCCACACTGGGTCAAGAATCCGTATTCGATTCTGGCTTGTCTTTGCTGGGTCCCATAAACTCTATTCCATCAACAGGGATGTCCTTGTCCTTGATAGCTTTCTACAAAAGAAAAACAATACAGTAAATTGAATACTCAATGTTAAAATGCTTGAAAAAGATCTTTAAGCTCTCTATGGCAAGTAACGTCCTGGAGGACTACCGCACACCACAGTACAGACATGGCATATTTACTATACTACATTAAAAGGCTTTTGCATAGTAAAAAGGGCAAATTGAAATAATAAAATATAAAAGCACATGGAAAGCTGAATCATGTAAAAGCACATGTACAGTTGCACACGTCATCATATGTGCATATAAGTGTAATTTAAAAAATCTACATCTCTTTTTACGGGCTCCTTAATCCACCAACAAACACGTGTGTACGAGGTAAATTATAGGAGCCAAACATGGCCACTTCTCAACATATTATATCTGTGAGTGGCGAGGTTGGCTTCCACTCTCTCTAAGGCTGGGTTAACACTGCAGTACGGAGCGTCTCACAGCAGGGGTCTGGTGCGTCCCTGTTCACCATTTCAGGGCTGATTTCAGTCTGAAGTTTTGGCTGAATTTGTACCTGAAACAGACCAGAAGACGCACAGGACTCCTGTGCAATTCACACTGGAGCTGCTGCGGTGATGCTACATAGAGAGCGAGTCACAATCTACTGACATGTAAATTGGATGCTGGGAAGAATAGAGGGTCCCGTCTGCTCTGCCAGAAAAACAGACAGGCAGACCTGATCATACCTCCGACGGACCAGTTCAGCGGACAAATCCGATCGTGTGTATGGGCTAGCGGACATGTCTGACCGGCGGACAAATTTTAAAACATGCTTTAACCACTTAAGGACCCCCGCACGCACATATACGGCCACAGAATGGCACGTACAGGCACAAGGGCGTAAATTTACGTCCCCGCCTGAGTGCGGTTCGGGGGTCCCATCGGGACCCCCTCCGCGGCGTGCGGGGGTCCCCCTACCTCTGGGAGCGATCCGGGATCTGCGGGCGGATGTCCGTGATATCCGCCCCCCCCGCGATCGCTCCCAGCCAATGGGAGCGCGCTCCCAGCCTGTCACTTCCTCCTCCTGTGTTTACACAGGAAGGAGGAAATGATGTATTCTCTCATCGCAGCGCTGTTTCCCAGCGCTGCTGATGAGAGAAGACATCACAAGTAAGTGTGCACCAACACAACACTGACACACACTCACATAGGCATATTAACCCCTTGTGATCGCCCCCCCCACCCCCCTGTCACAGTGTCACTGAATGCAGTGATTTAATCACTGCATTTAGTGTCAGTGTGACAGGCAGTGTAAAAAACAGTTAGTGTTAGGTTCAGGATAGCCCCCCCACCCCCCCTAATAAAGTTTTAACCCCCTGATCACCGCCCTAGTTAACCCTTTCACTCCCTATTGCCAGCGTCACTAAGCGATCATTTTTCTGATCGCTGTATTAGTGCCGCTGTTCCCGCTAGGTAGCTATTTTTTTTTATTGCGATTTTTTTTTTTACTAAAGACATGTGGCTAAATAAATTTTGGCCTAAATGTTTGACTAAAATTTAGTTTATTTGATTTTTTTTTTAACAAAAAGTAAAAAATAGTGTTTTTTTTTTCAAAAATGTCGCTCTATTTTTGTATATAGCGCAAAAAATAAAAATCGCAGAGGTGATCAAATACCACCAAAAGAAAGCTCTATTTGTGGGAAGAAAAGGACGCAAATTTTGTTTGGGAGCCACGTCGCACGACCGCGCAATTGTCTGTTAAAGCGACGCAGTGCCGAATCGCAAAAACACCTTGGGTCATTTACCAGCGTATTGGTCCGGGTCTTAAGTGGTTAAAGTTTGTCCGCCGGGGACATGTCCGTCGGATATGTCCGCTAGTCAGTACACTCACCAGCGGACATATCCTCCCACACAAGCGTCGTATGGATGCGACGCATGCGTGGAAGTTGTTTACTTCCTGGTGCGGTGACGTGGCGGCGTCAACGTCACCGCCACATCACCGCGCTGTCTGCCGGCAGGGATTTTGATCCGATGGGGTGTACACCCCATCGGACCAAAATAGTCCGGCGGACAGATCCGATGAAAACGGTCCGGGGACCGTTTCCATCGGATAAATCCGTACGTGTGTACCCGGCCTAAGAGATCTTAAAGTGGTTGTAAACCCACTTTGGAAAAAAAACTAACACCTGCAAGACACCTGCAAGGTATAATAAGCTAGTAGTATGTAATACTCACCTGAGATCGAAGCCCTCGCTGCGGTGCCCGTACACAGCACCGGCCGGCGACATTCACTCCGGGGTACCGCGGCTCCGGCGATGATGTCACTCTAGCTCATGCTTCAGTGCGCATGTGCTGATTACGTCGGCACATGCAAATACGGGGGATATTTCCTAAACCGTGCAGGTTTAGGAGATATCCAGGGTAGCTACAGGTAAGCCTCAATATAGGCTTACCTGTAGCAAAAAGTGTGCTGTAAGGGTTTACAGACAGTTTAAAACAGGACAGACTCAAATAATACAGGTTAAACCGCTTTCCTAAAATCAGCAATTTTTTTCTAGAAACTACACAGAACCTCCAAACAAATATTTTCTTAAAGCAGAGGCCCTGTGGAATATAATGGTGGCTGTTGCTATTTTTTATGTTGCACAGTAATTGTGCAGCTATTAATCAAAAGCAAGCTTTCAGGAAAAAAAAAACTTAAAGTAGAACTATAGGCAAAAAAATCGCCATCTGTGTCCATTGCGAGGGTTACCATCACTTCCTGTCCCATAGCCAAATGGGAAGTGAGAGTAAATTCCTGCAAAAGGTTTATCATCTTAATGCCTTCTATGCATTAAAATGAAAAGTCTTCTGTGTGCAGCAGCCGCCCCAGCACCCCCTAATACTTACCTGAGCCCCATTTCTGTCCAGCGATGTCCACGAGTGTGTCGGCCATCCGGGACTCTCCCTCCTGATTGGCTGGGACACAACAGCAGCGCCATTGACTAACTGACTTTTGGCAGCAGCAGGAGTCAATCAGGAGAGAGAGGTGGTAGGCTGAATCACAGCTCCGTGTTTGAATGGACACACAGAGCTGCAGCTTGGCTTGGTTGTCCCCATAGCAAGCTGTTGCTGTGGGTGAACTCTAAAGGAGAAAGGGGCCAGGAGCACAGAATAGGGACACAAGAAGAGGAGGATCTGGCCTGGCCTGTGCAAATCCGCTGCACAGAGCAGGTAAGAAAACAAGACTTTCCAATAAGGAAAATAAAGAATTTTTTTTGCTTTTAGTTATACTTTAAATTAATTTTAATACACACAACCACAAAAGATAATGTTGCATTGAGTAAATAGATAACAACCATGTAAAAATTTTGAAATGTGCATACCTTTTACATGGCATTAAACTATGGTACCATGGGTGAGGCTTTTACGGGCTAATGGTTTAGGGCTCATTTCCACTGGCGTTTTTACAGCCACTTTTCTGAGCGTTTTTTGCAGCTTAAAAACGCCTGTCCATGTTAGTCTATATGGCCTCATGCCCACCATGACGTTTTAGAGCTGTAGATGGCTGAGACGTTTTTAAGCTGCAAAAAAAACGCGGAACCAGTGCATTCTGAAGCTCCAGCAATAGAGCTGTAAAAACGCCAGACATTAAAAAAAGCTCAAAACGCGCAAAAACCCTCAAAAACGCGGCCGCTGCGTTTTTAAAGCACCAGCTCCAAAAATAAAGAAAAAACATTTTTTTTTTTTCTAAAATAAACATGGACAGACGTTTTTAAGCTGTAAAAAACGCTCAGAAAAGTGGCTGTAAAAACGCCAGTGGAAATGAAGCCTTAGAGTTATTTGTGAATTAGGGCCCTTGAATTATTGCTCTCACTCTGATTTTGTATTGATACAGTATCTTAAATGTGTGGTGCAATCACTGTTTACATATGCTTGCCAGATGTGCATATATGTGTGTGGGAGGGGGGGGGGGTCAGGGGTGCTTTAACTTTGTTTTTAATTATTTTTATCTTCTTTAACTGCTTCCCGACCGCCCACCGTCATATTACTGCGGGATGGTGGCGCGGTCTCGCGGGAGCACGTAGCTCTACGTCCTCTCCTTTTCGGCCACTAGGGGGCCCGCGTGCGCCGCCAGCGGCCGGCACGCGCGCCCCCGCACGCCCCGAGTCCCGCGCACGTGCCTGGCGGGTACGATAGCCGCCGGGCACCCATGATTGCTCATTACAGAGCGGGGAACGGGAGGTATGTGTGTAAACACATACCTCTCGTTCCTGTCAGCGGGGGAAACGCTGATTTTCTGTTCATACAATGTATGAACAGAAGATCAGTGATTTCCCCTAGTGAGTCCACCCCCCCCATACAGTTAGAACACAAATAGGAACACACTTAACCCCTTCCCTGCCCCCTAGTGTTAACCCCTTCACTGCCAATGGCATTTTTATAGTAATCCAATGCATTTTTATAGCATTGATCGCTATAAAAATGCCAATGGTCCCAAAAATGTGTCAAAAGTGTCCGATGTGTCCGCCATAATATCGCAGTACCGAAAAAAAAACGCTGATCGCCGCCATTACTAGTAAAAAAAATATTAATAAAAATGCCATAAAACTACCCCCTTTTTTTGTAAACGCTATACATTTTGCACTAACCAATCAATAAACGTTAATTACCAAAAATTATGTAGAAGAATACGTATCGGCCTAAACTGAGGAAAAAAATTTTTTTTTTTATATCTTTTTTGGGGATATTTATTATAGCAAAATGTAAAAAATATTGCATTTTTTTCAAAATAGTCGCTCTATTTTTGTTTATAGCGCAAAAAAATAAAAACCGCAGAGATGATCAAATACCACCAAAAGAAAGCTCTATTTGTGGAAAAAAAGGACGCCAATTTTGTTTGGGAGCCACGTCGCACGACCGCGCAATTGTCAGTTAAAGCGACGCAGTGCCGAATCACAAAAAGTACTCTGGTCTTTGGACAGCAATATGGTCCGGGGCTAAAGTGGTAAAAAAAAAAAAAAAAATTATTTAAACTTTATCACTATCACAAGGGGGTGAACAAGCCCCCTTGTAATAGCTTCAGGCAGTGACAGGCACTCTTCATGGAGACATCGAGGGTCTATTTGATTCTGTTTAGATGTTGCCATTCTAATGGCCACCTAAGCACCGCAGAGGCGGCGGTGCTTCCATTGCCAGTACTATTGCAATGTGTAAGACAAAAGATTGCCTGTTAGAGTGCCAGGTGCGTGCATGTGTGGGATTGGCCTGGCTGGACAACACAAGGTGGTGACCCAGAAGAGACACGGGGCTTCAAAAGAGTAACAAAATGCAAGAAAAGGTGAGCATGCATGAGTGAGTACTGTTATGTAGGCAGTTTAACAATAAAGAGGACCCAAATTAAAGATAGCGGTGCGGGAACTAGGGCATACTCCGGGTGCTAGTAAAACATTGCTGGACCCAAATGCCTACTAAGTATGTAGGTATGAGCTTCAGAAGATTTTACCCCCTTCATGAGCAGGCCATTTTTTGTGATATATAAATGAAAAAAATACTGAAAATTTTGAAAACAAAACAGTATTTTTACTTTCTGCTATAAAATATATCCTATATATCAGGCATCACTAAATGGCAGACCGCGGTCCGGTTCCGGCCCCAGTAGCCATACTACCCGGACCGCAGCCTCGCCAAATAGTTTTACCTGCGTGTTCCACTCCTCACCCCGCCGCTGGCTCGCAGCATGGCAGGCGTGCCGCGCACGGGTTTGTCTGTCCCTCGGTTCGCTGCACTGCACCCACCCTCTACCTGTCTTATTTACACAAGATGAGAAGCACGGCCACTCGAAACAAAAGGGCAGGACTTTTTAAGTTAAGACGCATGTGATTGGTTGCTACACTGCGGGGCGGTCCTAGCAATCAATCACTCACCTTGAACTTGTCCCACCCATTGTCCAGAGCGGGCGAGCTGCACATCTTGTGTAAATAAGGTAGGGTTCTGCGGGGAGGAAGAAATACTGTGCTGTGCTGCTATTAGAACAGGAGTCTGCTATCTAGGGGGGTCTGTAAGGGGGGGCCAGTCTGTGATGGGGGGAGACCAGTCTGTAAGGGGGGACCCAGTCTGATGGAGGGGGAGCCAGTCTGATGGAGGGGGACCCAGTCTGTAAGGCGGGGGGGAATAGTCTGTAAAGGGGGACCCAGTCTGATGGAGGGGGACCCAGTCTGTAAGGAGGAGGGGAATAGTCTGTAAAAGGGGGACCCAGTCTGTAAGGGGGGGACCAGTCTGATGGAGGGGGACCCAGTCTAATGGAGGGGGACCCAGTCTGTAAGGGGGGGACCCAGTCTGATGGCAGGGGACCGGTCTGTGATGAGGGGAGGACCAGTCTGTGATTCGGGGGGGGGGCAGTCTGTGATGGGAGGGGAACTAGTCTGTGATGGGGGGAGAACTAGTCTGTGATGGGGGGAGAACTAGTCTGTGATGGGGGGAGAACTAGTCTGTGATGGGGGGAGAACTAGTCTGTGATGGGGGGAGAACTAGTCTGTGATGGGGGGAGAACTAGTCTGTGATGGGGGGAGAACTAGTCTGTGATGGGGGGAGAACTAGTCTGTGATGGGGGGAGAACTAGTCTGTGATGGGGGGAGAACTAGTCTGTGATGGGGGGAGAGCTAGTCTGTGATGGGGGGAGAGCTAGTCTGTGATGGGGGGAGAGCTAGTCTGTGATGGGGGGAGAACTAGTCTGTGATGGGGGGAGAACTAGTCTGTGATGGGGGGAGAACTAGTCTGTGATGGGGGGAGAACTAGTCTGTGATGGGGGGAACTAGTCTGTGACTAGTCTGTGACACTCGGACCTCCGCTAGAAGAATTTTTTTTAAACCGGCCCCCAGTGAATTTTAATTCACTACCCCTGCTATATATAAATATATATATATATATATATATATATATATATATATATATATATATATATATATATATTTATATATATATAAAAAAAAATCAAAATGTATTCATAGATTTTAGCCAAAGTGTATTCTGCTACGTGTTTTTGATAATAAAAAAAAAAAAAAAGTGCATATTGATTAGTTTGCATGAAAATTATAGCGCCTACAAACTATGACATATATTATGGATGCACTTTTTTTTAGTACTCGCTGATACCAATTACCAATACCTACCGCAACTGTGTTGTTTTCACTTTAGCTGTTAGCAATGGTACAAAGCATTGAAAAGTTATTTACAAATTAAAAAAATAGTTTTTTGTTTTGTTTTTGCGCTTTTTTAATGTGAAATGTGTAAATATATATATATATATATATATATTTATATATTACACACACACACACAAATATTCACTAACAAACGATACAAAAAGTTTTAATTGTTTATCGTTTTTAAAGTAGACATGAAAAAATAAATAAAAAGAAAGCAGGAAAATAATAATTAAATGGAAGAGAAAAGGGAGTTAATTAAGGCTGATTAGAGTAAATTAGGGGTTATCAAGGAGTTAAACAGAGGAACATTTGTTCATCCCTTTGATCTGCAGATGAAGAAACAGGAAGATACAAAAAGAAACAATGTTTCTTTTTATTTTAGTGTTTCAGCTATGTTGTTAATAAACATTGCAGGTTGCGTTTTTTTGACAGCTCCAATTACCGGACTTCTTTAACACTTCAGCCGTCAACGGGGGAGACTCACTGACAGCTCAAAGAAGCGAGCTTGAAAGTATCGGTTTCAGGTATCGGTGCATTTGCGCGAGTACCGATACTTGTGCAAATACTGGGTATAGGCAACTACACACACACACACATACATACATACACACACTGGATTTTTTTTTTATATCACTAATGCCAGTTATCAGTAACTTATAGTAGGGCTGCAATAGTGCACGGGCAACATGACACTAACGGATGCAGGGGGGAAGTGACTAATGGCCACTGAAATCACTAGTAACACTAATACAGTGGTCAGTGATAATACTATACACAGTCACTGTACTAATGACACTGAAAGGGGTTAAATGTGTGCCTAACAATGTGTAATGTGTGTAAAGTGTGCTGCTTTTTTTTCTAGCTCTCTCAGTTTCACATTCCTGCTTTACCTGACAGATCGCTTCCTCTTTTCAGAGCTCTGTATTGTTTACCAACACAGAGCTCTGGTCTGGGATTGCACACTGCCAATCAGCAGGTCCTGGCCTTGAATCATTGGCTGGAACTTGCTGAAAGGCTGTACAATCATAGGCCGGAAGTAAGCAATCACATACAGGTACGTTGCTATGCTTAAAGCCGTCAATCGCCCATAATACAGTGTGGTCAGGCAGTCCAGTGTGGTCAGGCAGTCGTCAAGTGGTTAAATTGCTACTTAAAGCAATTGTATACCCTGCTTTCACATTTTTACCTACATGTAGGCCTAAAAAAACCTTACCTGTAGGTAAAATGAATATCTCCTAAACCTGTACGGTTTAGGAGATATTCACCTTGCATGCAGCTGCTGATGGCAGCAGTGCATGCGCTCTAAGGCCCTGTACACACGAGGAGACATGTCCCGATGAAAACGGTCCGCGGACCGTTTTCATCGGACATGTCTCCAGGGATATTTTGGTCTGATGTGTGTACACACCATCAGACCAAAATCCCTACGGACCACTGGTCCGCAGACCAGTTTCAGCGGACGTGTCTCCTCGTGTGTACGCGGCCTAAAGGTCCGATGGATGCTGCGAGAAAATCAGAGCTCCTTGCCAGAAAGAGTACTCCCACGCGCATTTGCGGGAATGACATCATTGCAGCTCCGGCCACTCAAAGCACCAGAGCCGCAAACGCGTTAGAAAAACTGAGGGAACATGTCAGCTTCCTCAGCGGTGACCGGGAGGCGATTCCGTCGCTTTGTTCTAAGGCAAGCATTTAATAATGAGCAAGTATGTGGTGCATACCAGCTCATTATAATATATATTAGATTCCACGCTTCGGTATAAATGTTTCTGCTGCCTCCCTGAGAGCTCCACTAAGTGGAGTAAATTAGGTGTAGAAGTATAAAAGGATGAATGGCGCTGCCAGAAACTCAAACGTGTAATGACTACAATCAGTGAAAAAAAATTTTTTTTAGGACCGAGTACAAGTACCGATACTTTTTTTCCCATGTACTCGCCGATACCGAATACTGATACTTTTTTTAAAATGTGTCCCCCACAAATGCAGCCATGTCCCCCCACAAATGCAGCCATGTCCCCCCACAAATGCAGCCATGTCCCCCCACATATGCAGCCATGTCCCCCCACATATGCAGCCATGTCCCCCCACATATGCAGCCATGTCCCCCCACATATGCAGCCATGTCACCCACATATGCAGCCATGTCCCCCACATATGCAGCCATGTCACCCACATATGCAGCCATGTCACCCACATATGCAGCCATGTCACCCACATATGCAGCCATGTCACCCACATATGCAGCCATGTCACCCACATATGCAGCCATGTCCCCCATATATAGTATCGGATCTGGCATCAGGGGCATTTGCGGGAGTACAAGTACTCCCGCAAATGCTCAGTATCGGTACCGATATCGGTATCGGGACAACCCTAGCTTGAACCTTCATATAAATAATGTGCTGTCAAAAAGTGCAAAGGTGCTTAAAGAGGTGGTCCAGCCTGGGTAAGAAAAAAAGTCAGCAGCTACAAATACTGCAGCTGCTGATTTTTAATATTAGAACACTTACCTGTCCAGGGAGCCTGTGATGTTGGCACCCCAGCTGATCTTCGGATCAACTCGTAGGTG
The DNA here is from genome assembly GCA_029574335.1 of Rana kukunoris. Taxonomy (NCBI): domain Eukaryota; kingdom Metazoa; phylum Chordata; class Amphibia; order Anura; family Ranidae; genus Rana; species Rana kukunoris. The sequence goes on from CM056049.1 coordinate 228,480,522, forward strand.
CTGCCGCCATCATTCCTGGTAAAGGAACCAGGCAGTGAAAAACTTTCGGCTTCACTCCTGGTTCCCTACTGCGCATGCATAAAGCGCGCTGTGATTTCTAATTGGCCCGGAGGCGGGGGAAAGAGGAGGGGGGGGCCGAACTTTCAGGAGATCAGGCCACGACACTGCTCTTTAAGTGGAAAAGGGGATAAAAAACAGGTTTCCCCCTGAAAGGTACCAAATGTGGCACCAGAGGGGGGAGGAAGCATATAAGCGAGAGTTTCACTTTTCAGTGGAAAAGTATGACACTCATAGGGTCAGATTCTCTAAGAATTCCGGCGGCGTAGCGTAAGCCAGTTACACTACGCCGCAGCATCGTACTAGAGCAAGTGCTTTATTATCAAAGCACTTGCTCCGTAGGTTTCGCCTGCGTCGCGTAAATCGCGCAGCGTAAACCTGCGCAATTCAAATGGGGAGGCTTGTATTTAAATTAAGCGCGCCCCCGCGTCGAACAAACTGCGCATGCGCCGGCCGGGGAAAAAGCCCAGTGCGCATGCTCCAGCTCACGTCGGAAAGCGTCGTTGAAACCGACGTCAAAACGACGTGAGCGTCATTTACGCAACTCCCTATTCGCGAACGGGTTAGTAAAACGACGTAAGCGACAGAAAAAGCCGATGTTGACCCGACGCCATACTTAACATGGCATCCGACGGGACCCGACGGCATCCGACGGTACTTCGTAAGGTTACTCCACTTAGAAGCTGGGGTAACCTTACGTGAACGAAAACGACGTACGCGACGACGGGGCGGCGTAAAAGCGATCGAGAATCGGCGTACTACCTCATTTGCATATGCAAATGCGAAAACAACGTAAAGGCCACCTAGTGGCCGGAGTTGTCATTACAACTACGATCCGCAAGTGTAATGGTTTTACACTTGGCGGATGTAGAAGCGTATCTATGCAAAAGTGATGCTAAGCATCACGCGCATAGATACGAGACAAAAAAAACGGCGATACGACGGGGTATCTGAGATACTCCGTCGTAACGGCCCTGAGAATCTGGCCCATAGTGTAAATCCGATAAAGGAATTTTATTTGGTCAATCACAAAAGTTCCCCCTGCTCTGCTGTGTCTGTTTTATTTAAAAAAAAAAAAGCAGAGCTTGTCCCTTTTGGGTGGAGCTTTGCTTTAAGCCCTTAGAGCTGGCGCATGCCGGCCCTTTAAGGGGTTTAGAATGCCGGGATGCGAACCGGAGCTGCCGGTAACTGTGTTTGGATCGCGCTCTTGCACGCAAATATATGGCCGATTGTTGCCAAGGCCCGGCAGACGTATATTTGCGTGGGCATGGCACCTAAGCTTTAATGTTGAGAATGCATGAAGGTAAACAAACCTTCAGCCTGTAGAACCGCTTTAAAGTGGAATTAAAGGCACACATACTTCCAACAGACACCAGCAAGTTCCTTCGGCGCTGGGACATTTTCTCCCCAGGTTCTTATAGGTGCCCAGTTTGATTGGCTGGTGCGGGATGATGTCACTCCAGACACACTGCTGGAAGGTACATTTCAGGAGACTGCAAATAGGCAGGTAAGTGTACTTGTCTCTTCTGCAATAATAAAAAAAAAAAAACTGCCTGTTTTGCTTCTTTTTTTTTTTTAATGTTTACATTTTAACAGATTTGTAAATGTTGACTTTATTTTTGTAAAAGATGAGCAGAGTTCCCCTTTCAGGGTGCCCCTTGTTCCTCTTCCACACAGACAATGAAATCGTTTCTAATGAACCATTGTACGTTTTATTATATTGTCCCACTGCTACAGGAAGTGAAAGAAATGCCCCCACTGGAGACACAGAGAGCCTGGCAGGAAGTTTTATCTATCTCACATTCGTTAAAGAACCTTGTATCCCTTTCTTTAGGTCTCACCTGGACACAGGAGCGGTACCGCCGGAAAAGCTCGGTGCACGGGTCTCCGCTGCCCTCCCCTTTCAGGAACTTCTCGGCAAACCACCGGTTGAAGCACTGGTCATACTCCCGCTTCATGTCCGTGCATTCCTCCCCCACACTGTTCATGTCGCTGCCTGTGTCACTACCGGACAACGCGCACCATACCCAGCAATGCCTCCTGTGCCCTCTCTAAAGATGGCTGCTCTTTGCTCAAGGTCACGTCAGCCGTCGCGCCGCTGTTGGCGTCACTGGAAGGCGACTCTGTGGAAATGTGGGTGCAGAAGGCAGCTGTGAGACAGTGGAGGGCGGCTGGGTCTGTGCGCCTCCTGTCCTCGCAGAGTAAGGTATAGGAGTGCTCACTATCCTCCAGCTGATCAGACACTACAAGTTCCAGGGGGCCTCTGTGCACAGTGTGATGGAGAACCTGCTGGGACCTGTAGTGCCCGAGCAGCTGGATATTATACCTAGGATGTAATAAATGTTGGCATTAAACAATATGATTTTCATCATCTAAAGGTGCCGCAAAATCCGACTTGGAGAATTGAGCCTGAGCCACAATCACAGGTATATATGGGATTTGTATTGTGATGGGTCCTGAGCCACAATCACAGGTATATGTGGGATTTGTATTGTGATCACTCCTGAGCCACAATCACAGGTATATATGGGATTTGTATTGTGATCACTCCTGAGCCACAATCACAGGTATATATGGGATTTGTATTGTGATCACTCCTGAGCCACAATCACAGGTATATATGGGATTTGTATTGTGATCACTCCTGAGCCACAATCACAGGTATATATGGGATTTGTATTGTGATCACTCCTGAGCCACAATCACAGGTATATATGGGATTTGTATTGTGACGGCTCCTGAGCCACAATCACAGGTATATATGGGATTTGTATTGTGACGGCTCCTGAGCCACAATCACAGGTATATATGGGATTTGTATTGTGATCACTCCTGAGCCACAATCACAGGTATATATGGGATTTGTATTGTGATCACTCCTGAGCCACAATCACAGGTATATATGGGATTTGTATTGTGACGGCTCCTGAGCCACAATCACAGGTATATGTGGGATTTGTATTGTGATGGGTCCTGAGCTACAATCACAGGTATATATGGGATTTGTATTGTGATCACTCCTGAGCCACAATCACAGGTATATATGGGATTTGTATTGTGATGGGTCCTGAGCCACAATCACAGGTATATGTGGGATTTGTATTGTGATGGGTCCTGAGCCACAATCACAGGTATATGTGGGATTTGTATTGTGATGGGTCCTGAGCCACAATCACAGGTATATGTGGGATTTGTATTGTGATGGCTCCTGAGCCACAATCACAGGTATATATGGGATTTTTATTGTGACGGCTCCTGAGCCACAATCACAGGTATATATATGGGATTTGTATTGTGATCACTCCTGAGCCACAATCACAGGTATATATGGGATTTGTATTGTGATCACTCCTGAGCCACAATCACAGGTATATATGGGATTTGTATTGTGATGGGTCCTGAGCCACAATCACAGGTATATGTGGGATTTGTATTGTGACGGCTCCTGAGCCTCAATCACAGGTATATGTGGGATTTGTATTGTGATGGCTCCTGAGCCACAATCACAGGTATATATGGGATTTGTTTTGTGACGGCTCCTGAGCCACAATCACAGGTATATATATGGGATTTGTATTGTGATCACTCCTGAGCCACAATCACAGGTATATATGGGATTTGTATTGTGACGGCTCCTGAGCCACAATCACAGGTATACAGTGCGGAAAATAAGTATTTGAACACCCTGCTATTTTGCAAGTTCTCCCACTTGGAAATCATGGAGGGGTCTGAAATTGTCATCATAGGTGCATGTCCACTGTGAGAGACATAATCAAAAAAAAAAATTCCAGAAATCATAATTTATGATTTTTTTAACTATTTATTTGTATGATACAGCTGCAAAGAAGTATTTGAACACCTGTCTATCAGCTAGAATTCTGACCCTCAAAGACCTGTTAGTCTACCTTTAAAATGTCCACCTCCACTCCATTTATTATCCTAAATTAAATGCACCTGTTTGAGGTCATTAGCTGCATAAAGACACCTGTCCACCCCATACAATCAGTAACAATCCAACTACTAACATGGCCAAGACCAAAGAGCTGTCCAAAGACACTAGAGAAAAAATTGTACACCTCCACAAGGCTGGAAAGGGCTACGGGGAAATTGCCAAGCAGCTTGGTGAAAAAAGGTCAACTGTTGGAGCAATCATTAGAAAATGGAAGAAGCTAAACATGACTGTCAATCTCCCTCAGACTGGGGCTCCATGCAAAATCTCACCTCGTGGGGTCTCAATGATCCTAAGAAAGGTGAAAAATCAGCCCAGGACTACACAGGAGGGAGCTGGTCAATGACCTGAAAAGAGCTGGGACCACCGTTTCCAAGGTTACTGTTGGTAATACACTTAGGCCGCGTACACACGAGGGGATATGTCCGCTGAAAACGGTCCGATGGACCGTTTCAGCAGACATCTCCGCTCGTGTGTATGGGCTAGCGGACAGATTTCTCCACCCGACAGATTTCAAAGCATGCTTTGAAATCTATCCGGTGGGGATCTGTCCGCCCGACATGTCTGCTGGTTAGTACACTTACCAGCAGACATGTCGGCCCCCACCGCCGCCGCGCCGCTGCCGAATGGATTCGGCGCAAGCGCGGAAGTGTTTTACTTCCTGGTGCGGTGACGTTGCGGTGACGCGGCGGCGTCAACGTCACCGCCACGTCACCGCGCCTTCCGGCGGCGGGGAATTTGATCCGATGGTGTGTACACGCCATCGGATCAAACTCCCGATCGGACATATCCGATGGAAATGGTCCGCGGACCGTTTTCATCGGATATATCCGATCGTGTGTACGCCGCCTAAGACGTCATGGTTTGAAATCATGCATGGCACGGAAGGTTCCCCTGCTTAAACCAGCACATGTCAAGGCCCGTCTTAAGTTTGCCAATGACCATTTGGATGATCCAGAGGAGTCATGGGAGAAAGTCATGTGGTCAGATGAGACCAAAATAGAACTTTTTGGTCATAATTCCACTAACCGTGTTTGGAGGAAGAAGAATGATGAGTACCATCCCAAGAACACCATCCCTACTGTGAAGCATGGGGGTGGTAGCATCATGCTTTGGGGGTGTTTTTCTGCACATGGGACAGGGCGACTGCACTGTATTAAGGAGAGGATGACTGGGGCCATGTATTGCGAGATTTTGGGCAACAACCTCCTTCCCTCAGTTAGAGCTTTGAAGATGGGTCGAGGCTGGGTCTTCCAACATGACAATGACCCGAAGCACACAGCCAGGATAACCAAGGAGTGGCTCTGTAAGAAGCATATCAAGGTTCTGGCGTGGCCTAGCCAGTCTCCAGACCTAAACCCAATAGAGAATCTTTGGAGGGAGCTCAAACTCTGTGTTTCTCAGCGACAGCCCAGAAACCTGACTGATCTAGAGAAGATCTGTGTGGAGGAGTGGGCCAAAATCCCTCCTCCAGTGTGTGCAAACCTGGTGAAAAACTACAAGAAACGTTTGACCTCTGTAATTGCAAACAAAGGCTACTGTACCAAATATTACCATTGATTTTCTCAGGTGTTCAAATACTTCTTTGCAGCTGTATCATACAAATAAATAGTTAAAAAAATCATACATTGTGATTTCTGGAATTTTTTTTTTTGATTATGTCTCTCACAGTGGACATGCACCTACGATGACAATTTCAGACCCCTCCATGATTTCCAAGTGGGAGAACTTGCAAAATAGCAGGGTGTTCAAATACTTATTTTCCGCACTGTATATGGGATTTGTATCCAGATGGGTCCTGAGCCACAATCGCAGGTATATATGGGATTTGTATTGTGATGGGTCCTGAGCCACAATCACAGGTGTATATATAGGATTTGTAATGTTATGACTCCTGAGCCACAATCACAGGTATATATGGGATTTGTATTGTGATCACTCCTGAGCCGCAATCACAGGTATATATGGGATTGGTATTGTGATGGGTCCTGAGCCACAATCACAGGTATATATGGGATTTGTATCCAGATGGGTCCTGAGCCACAATCACAATATATGGGATTTGTAATGTGATCTGAGCCACATCCACAGGTATATATGGGATTTGTATTGTGATGGGTCCTGAGCCATAATCACAGGTATATATGGGATTTGTATTGTGATCACTCCTGAGCCACAATCACAGGTATATATGGGATTTGTATTGTGACGGCTCCTGAGCTACAATCACAGGTATATATGGGATTTGTATTGTGACGGCTCCTGAGCCACAATCACAGGTATATATGGCATTTGTATTGTGATCACTCCTGAGCCGCAATCACAGGTATATATGGGATTTGTATCCAGATGGGTCCTGAGCCACAATCGCAGGTATATATGGGATTTGTAATGTGATCTGAGCCACATCCACAGGTATATATGGGATTTGTATTGTGATGGGTCCTGAGCCATAATCACAGGTATATATGGGATTTGTATTGTGATGGCTCCTGAGCCACAATCACAGGTATATATGGGATGTGTATTGTGATGACTCCTGAGCCACAATCACAGGTATATATGGGATTTGTATTGTGATCACTCCTGAGCCACAATCACAGGTATATATGGGATTGGTATTGTGACGGCTCCTGAGCCACAATCACAGGTTCATTTTCAGCTTTAAAGATTTAACAGAATAGTAGGTCTGGATGACCGTATAAGATGAATTCATAGTGCTGTATACATCTGGGTGAGACACATGCACACATCAAATGTAGTATTAGCAAGATGGTTCATTTAAAGCTGAACTGCAGAAATAATATTTAACCGTTTCCCCCTCATGTTATCATTTTTCACACGTGTTAAAATCGAAATTTTTGGCTTGAAAATTATTTAAAAGTACCAGAATATTGTATAGTGTGTGCCTGCCTGAATCCAAAGTTTCTGTTGCCTGCGAGTCAATTCTGGAAACTGCCTCACACGCTATGCATGCAGAACAAGCTGCACTTTTAACAGCCCACTTACATTTTATTGCTATGACACCGGGACTAACAAGCCCCTATGATGGTGAACATTGGCACTCCAGACGTTTTGAAACTGCATTTCCCATGATGCTCTTAAACTCTGCAGTGTAGAGGAGCATCATGAGAAATGTAGTGCCAAAACATCTGGGGTGCCAAGGTTTGCCATCACTGCCCTATGTGATATAATTTTGGGCAGGTGACAGGTTCTTTATGAAGACATCAGGGATCTATTGGTCCCCTAATGTCTCCCCTCCTCCAACTGACCAATGACAGGTGCACTCAGTCTACTGTGCACCTGGCTTTGCTGCACAGAGAAGGTAAAAAGCCTTTAGAACCACTTTAAGGTAAACCACCTTCTGAATGCAGCTTATACTTACCTGAGCCCCATCTCAATACAGTAATGTGCATGAGGAGCAGTAGCTCTCCTGGGTCTCTCTCTTCATGGGCTCACACAGCAGCAGAAGCCCATTGGCCCCTGTTGCTGTCAACCATAGCCAATGAGGAGAGAGCAGGGTGGTGAATAGGCCATTAAATGGACACAAACCGTGACTCGGGTGCAAGTCTGCTCAAGTGGCCCCATAGCAAGAGGCTTGGGGGGAGACAAAAAAAAAAAGAGGATTGGGGCTGCTTTGTGCAAAACCATTACACAGAGCAGGTAAGTATAAAGCCTTATGCACACTGGAGCTGCTGTTTTTGGCTTTGGATGTTTTTTTTTTCTGCAGTCAAACTCCCCAGCATCTTATGCTATGTGTCCATGCATACATAGGCTATTGGCAACAGTTTTTGGCAGGACGTTTTTCAGCTGGAAAAATGCTCCAAGGGCCCTTTCACACGGGGCAGATCAGTAATGATCCGCCCCATAAACCTCTGTATGCTCAGCGGGGATCGCTCGGTTGATCCCTGCTGAGCCGGCGGATGAAAGGGCCCCGTCTTTTCTCTGCTCTCCCCTATGGGGGGATCGGATGAACACGGATCGTATGTCCTTGTTCATCCAATCCGATGACGGAAGAAAAAAATAGGGTTTTTTTTTTCCGTCTGCAGATTCGGAGCATTGCGGAGGCGGACGAGATTGGTTGTCAACAGATGTTCATCCGCAGACACCCGCAATCTCATAGGGACCAATGTATGTCCCTTTTTCATCCGCAAACGGTGTGAAAGGGGCCTAACTCTCAGAAAAGCTAAAAACCACTTAAACGCACCTTTTCGGCATTTATCAACGTTTTTGAACCATGAGCTTTTATGGCAGTATTAGTCTTACTAAAAAAAAAAAAACGCTACTACAAAAACACTGAAACTCACTCTACAGCCAACGTTGCTGGCTTTTTTTTTTTTTTTTTAATAATGTCTAGTGTGCATGAGGCCTAACATGCACACGAGACGCTGGTAAACTCGAGTTCAGAGGCATTTGGGCATTTTTTTCAACTGCCCCTGAACACATTTAATGTTATCCTATGTGTCCATGCACACATTCACGTTTTTTTACAGCTTTAAAGCAGTTGGGTTTAGGCTAGTTTTTTCATAAGCAAAAAAATGAGTTCAGACGCAAAAGTCTTCGCGTTTCAGACGCAAAATGCCGCTAATCGCGGCACCGGCGTTTTGCCGCAATTTTGTTTATAGGCGTTTTTAAAGGTGACCTATTTTTTTACATTAGAAATCTCAAAAATGATGAAAAACCATTAAAAATAACTTAAACAACTGTAATTGCTTGCATTGCATTGTGGACAATCCACAACTTGTGGCAAGTGACACGCTAAATACAAGTATACTGCTGCTCTTTCAGCTGCTACTCACTTTGGTCTCACAAAATGGCTGAAATAGTTAAATAATATAGTTTTTTGAGCTTAGGGAGTGTCTTACGATGCTTTTTAACTAAACGTTTATAAACGCAAACGCGGCAAAAACGGGCGTTTTAAACGCCGGTTTTTGCCCTTGAAAACGTGTGTTTAGATGTGTTTGCATTTGCGTCTCGTGTGCATGGGGCCTTAGATTGACTTTAAGGCCCCTTTCACATTGCGGCGTAAGCCGCTAAAAATAGCGGCGCTATACTGTCGGATTTGCCGCGAGTTGCGGCCGCTAGCGGTGCGGTATTAACCCCCGCTAGTGGCTGTGAAAGGGTTAATACCGCCCGCAATGCGCCTCTATCGAGGTGCATTGCAGGCAGTATTGCCGCGGTTTCCCATTGTTTTCAAAGATGCTGCTGGCAGGAGATTTTTTTCTCTCCTGCCAGCGCATCGCCTCAGTGTGAAAGCCCTCGGGCTTTCACATTGGGGATGCAGTGAAGGAGTTTTTCAGGCGGTATAGCAGCGCTATTTTTACCGCTGTACCACCTGAAAAACCCCTCAATGTGAAAGGGGCCTTAGACAACCATTTCCCATTATATAGCCTTTCCTAGGATGCGCATCTAAACTGTGCACGGGGGTTCCACATTATTACTGCTCCAACTGTAAAGAACCCCTATGCAGTTTACAATTAAACTGCTTCTCATCCAAACTCATTGAGGCTCGGTTCACATTGGTGTGATGCGAGAAACCCTGCAAATCCACTGCATCACACCTGACTCGCAGCCTTATGTGAACCACTGGGAGTGTCAATACAAAGATGACACCCCCAGAATATCGTGGTGCGAACTGTAGATTCTGATAGGAATCGAATTGCATTGGTGTGCTGTGCGACATCGCATGTGAACATCTATGTGAACTGTGCCTCAGGCTCAGTTCACATTGGTGCACTGTAAGACATTACATATGATTTTCCACGCTGCACTACTGTGTAAATCGCATGCAATGCAAATTCAGCCATAGCTTGCATTCGTGCAGGAGCATTTTTTTTTTGCCACTAGAATCGGATTGCATGGGTGTTCACGCTCTCTGATTCCTGTCTGAATTGACAGTTCGCACTGCAATATGAGAAACCGATTTGGGGGTGTCATTAACTTTGACACTCCTAGCAGTTCGCATAAGGCAGTGTGACCTGCCTGCGAGTCAGGTGCGATGTGGGAACTCGTAGTGGAATCGCAGGGTTTCCCGCATCACACCAATGTGAACCGAGCCTGAGTGCCCATGCTGCTCTTTCTTCTCTTCCCACAAGGCAGAGGCAGTCGTGAGAGCCATTGGCTCCTGATTTCAGTTTTACCCTGAGGGGGGTTGGACTGGGCCATAGTTGGGGTTGTCACCTCATGCCTTTAAACCCGAACATATGAGGTTCTGAAGCTCATTTATTGCAAATAAGACACCAAGTGAGTTTAACGCCTTAATCAGCCACAGAACTTGTGTAATTAATATGTTTGGTTTTAGGCTAGGTTCACACTGCTGCAAATTCAAAATTGTGCAATTTTTACAGTGATTTCACGGCCGCAATTTCAGGGAATGCCAGTCTATAGAGCTGAATTTGCATCGCACATGGATCAAACTCGCACAGGGCTCTTTTTTCCTGCAGCTTATATACGCAACACATTGATGTGAACGGCACTAATGTTAAACTATGTATTTTAAATGACTTGCGAATTTGAGAAATCGCAATGGCTCAAATTTGCAATAGAATTCGCAGCAGTGGGAACCTAGCCATAAAGGGATGTGGTAGCAACCCTAGCCATACCGTGTGTGTCTATGGACACACACACACAGCCTAGCTCAGGAGCAAACCCACAAGTCTATCACCATAGCAAGCGCTTTCTATGTGGCAGACGCACAAGACGAGGAGGTTCAAGGTCACTACTTGAGTAAATAACTTTATTTTAAGAAAAAAAAAAAAAAGAAAGCTGAGCTTTTAGAACGGCTTTAAATTCAACTAGGTTAAGTGCTTGAATGTCTTGGTAGCCTCATGCAAACCTTTGTGCACAGGCACCTGGAGTTTGACAGGCAAGTGTCACAGTACACATGTGCTGATACTAAAAAGTAGAGGCCACGACTACATAGTCCATTCAGCAAGTAGGGGTTTATGCTCTGTACTGTGTGGCAGAGGTGTCTGGATTATAATACTGGCCTCCTACAAGTGCGTTTAGCTTAAAGAATTACCTTTTAGTTTGAATCTACAGCCAGCTGTGAGAGTGTGTATACTAAAACAAACATTACGGGTTTCTTTTATAGCAATGTATTTTTCAAAGTTCTCCTTTTGCATAGGATACAATTCTATGTTCAACTGAATTTTTCAATTAATCAGGCAAAATGATTGCAATAAAATGGTGTAGAATGTTTTGTGGTTTATTTTTTTTAAGTAACCACAGCCTAAATAGAAAAATGTTTCCTCTGCGGAGAAGGACCCTTTCTCTCTGAAGCAGCAGTCTCCCTGCAGAAGGCATGAGTTCCAACTCTGCAGAAAGACCATTCTTCCAGAGCCCTTCTCTTTAACATACTGGCAGGGGAAAGGCTTTTCTGCTCAGGCTATAGCTACTTTCTAAGTTTTTAAATTGTAGGCTCTAATGAGAAGGCACCTCTGTTTCCTCCTGTATTGTAATGTTTTCCCTAACCTTGTAAAGCACTGCACAAACTGTTGGCACTATATAAATCCTGTATAATACATCTGGACATTTCCCACTGAAAGTTTATTTGAGCTTTAAAGTAGATCTAAACTACCAGGAGGAAACTTAATATTTTGGGTTCCCTGTAGCTTTTGCCACAATGTGCTGGTACAGTATATGCAGCATATTGGCACAATATGGCCAACGTTTACACTTGCAGATAACCGTTGGGCAGGGAGAAACATCCATACAGTCTCTGGCCAAAAAAAAGTCTGTTAGGGTTTTAATATTTTATTAACAGTTTCACTTTAAAGGAAAAGTGAGGCCAAAGCTCTATTGGCCATACTTCTCCTGTGGGTCACAAGAGTACACTTCGTTCTGCAATCAACCAACAGCGGGCTAAAGTGCGTCGGTCAGACTCTGAAGGGATCCCAACTTTAATGTCAGAGGATCCACCCAAATGCCTGTCCGGCAGCTTACTCAGTCTCTCAACCCACTGCTGAGAGACTGAGCCAGCTGCTCCTACCCCTCCACAGTCCAGTGCTGGAGGGACAGAGCTGATGACTGACTGCCACTGCCCTCTTTTCGCATCTAAGACCAAGAACTGAGTGATCAGTGGTCTTAAAGGTGACAGCTACGAAAAGTATGATTGCAATTAAAAAATTTTTTAATAGTGTCACTTTTATGCCTATTACAAGGACTGTAAACAGCCCTTGTAATAGAAAAAAAATATTTACACTAAAATGCAATATTTTTTTTTTAAATCTCGTTAAGTGCCATGGGCGGAAGTGATGTTTTATCGTTGCTTCCGCTCTGCAATGGTATGGGACAGGTGGAGGCCATTTTCCCCTTACTCATCTCCATACCTAACAGGAAGCGATCGCCGGAAGCTCCGGTAAGTGGCGGGGGTCCTCTCCCATCGCTAATAAGTGATCTTGCAGCGAATTTGCCACAGACACCACTTTTATCTGAAAGCAGACCACCCACTGAAGAAGGATACCAGGGTTATGATAGCTAGCTACTGCCAAAACTATACTCTCAAAGTATGGACGTACAACGACAGCGAGCAGTAAGTGGTTAAGGCCAACTGTCCTTAGGTTTACACTTTACAGCAGTTAGCTTTTCCTCTCAAGGAGTATCTGCATAATTTAAGGCTACAGTTTTCAATACCGATAGCCTAACCTGATTATAGTAGGCAAATGATTCCACTTGCATTTCATAGTTCCTAGACCGATATATTTACATACTAGTATGAATTCGCTTTTCCCCTAAAAATCCTTGCAGTAAATATAGTCAATTATAGAAAGGCATCTCCCCCCAACAAAACTGGCTTTACATCAAGAGAACACCAATGTGCTGCCTTCCCAGTTTGTGTTTATTGCATTTTGCAGTTATTATACATGACCAAATTTACTGCACCAACTTGCAATGAAAGTTATCATGTGTTATCCATCCATATGTCACATAAGCTGGTATCCAAGCAGTTCCGGAAATCCATTTTCACCAATTCTTTTCATAACTAGTTTTTTTTTGTGCAATTTCCAGGACTGCCATGTCACTCCAGAGGTCATCGATCATCTAGAGAGGTTAGCACTTGTAGACTTCCGTAATCAAGAGGGAGTACTGCGCCTGCAGAGTGCAGTTAATTTTGCAAATCAGCTCCACAGTGTGAACACCGATGGCATAGAGCCACTTGTCTCTGTGTTAGAGGACAGGTAAGCATCAACAGCTCGATTGGGACAGTTGGTTCATGTACATAATGACCATCTTGTTTTCTTCCTGTAGGGCATTGTATATAAGAAGTGATACGGTTACATCTGGCAGTTGCTCAGAAAAATTACTTCAGAACGCCAGCTCAGTAGTTGAAGATTATTTTGTAGCGCCTCCAGGTATAAAACTTGATTGGCAAAATGCTTATATTTAAAAAAAAAATTTTTTTTTTATTCTACACCCATTAATGTTCGTTATACCAACAGGAAATATTCCCTTACCCCAGAAGGAAAATAACTACATATCCTCCAAAGGCGATGACATAGAACTTGCAAAAGTGGACTGAAGGGGGAAAACAGGCAAGGAATACACCTTTTGGAAATCTCACTGTTTTATTAGGACAGCTACAGATGTTTACTTTAACTGAAACACTTTCATAATAAAAAGGAAAAAAATAAACACATACAAACTTGATTGAGGAGGATTAAAAGTTATTTCAAATAATATCGTTCTAACAAATTGAGGGGGAAAAGGTCTATATATAAAGGACAAACATGTACCTTCCCTTATGTTTGCCCCAGTGCCACAACATTCCACATTTTAGTTTTTTTATACCCCATAGAGCCATCATTCACTGTCACTGCACACTTATGCAAAGAACATCAGACCAGGCACAATACCGTCTGTTGCCTTTTAAAAGATGACAAAACGTAAAAGAAAACAAGTACATCTGATGCAAAGATCACACTTTCCTTTAAAAAAAGAAAGAAAAAAAATTAAAAATAAAAAGTAGGGGCAGAAATAATGGTATAAAAGATAATGAACTCCATCAGTTGTGGAATGTAAGAGCAGATGGTCTTCAGATTTGATTTTATAGAAAGTGTCCCTGTGTGGCAGCTCAGTACTGTCGGAAGGGGGAGGCATAACGAGGAGAACGACGACTTTGATAAGGAGAATCACGACCTCTAGAACGGGAGCGGGAGCGAGATCTGGATCGCGAGTAACTGGCATTTCTTTCTGCACACACGCGAATATAAGAAGTTTCACCCTAAAAGAGAAAAATAAAGGTTATACACGATCAACTGCATGCAGTTTTTTTTTCTTTTGTGGTAATGCAGCCACCGCTTACTTCATGAGATCGAAATTTAGTGTCATCCAGTTTCCTCAAAGCGTATTCCATGTCTTCTTTGCGTATAAATTCCACTATTCCCATTCCATCTTTGTGTACATCAGCATAACAGACATCTCCAGCTTCTCTCATATGATCCTTCAAATCCTGCCAGCTCCCTGATGGAGGAAGACCTACAAACAGATTATAAAAAAGCTGGTCTTTAATAACAAGGAAACTACATTCACAGTATTATAGGAATAATATGTAAAGTAGACCTGTCACGGGCTATTTGACCACCTGCCTGTTATGCCGACTCACAGGCATCACTGAACTTGTATGCATATTGGAGAAGGTAGAAGAAACCAAACACATCCTACCTCAGCAACACAAGTACCAAAGCAAAAAGGCATGAGAGCCTGTCAACTAGCACTTTCAAAAGGAAAGGAATGCTTACATATTATACTAAAACAAAAACACACACATACATATATACACACACACACACACACACACACGTTTATGTTCTAACCACGGTCAAACAGTTAATTTTGTAAACCGCATTCATGAATTTTATTAGGAAAGGAAGCGAGATTATCACAAATTGTGCCACATACAGCAATTCAGTCACTATGAGGTAAAACTGTCCCCCATTTGTGGGATTTCCTTCCTTATTGTTGAATCACTAAAAACAGGAAGTGATATGAAATCTCTCCATTGGGGATGAAAGGGTCCAGCCCAGCTTTTCAAACGGTGCCAAGTTATACCAGAATTCTGTCTTGCAGCTTACTATTACTCACTGAACATTAGGGCAGAATGGGGAATCACGGTTGACACCACCTCCTCCTTGGAGGCTATGAAATCCTGCCTTCCACAAGACTCACACCAAGGAGATAGCAAGTGAGCCACCCACTCTACTGGATCACTAGCCCATACCAAGCATGCACCAACTGACTTTGCCGATCCACATGCTTGTTCCAGTTTAGAACCAGGGAAACAAGCATTTTCAGTATACTGTAGAATTCATTACAGCCAGTGCCCACCGAAAAGAACACATGATTTAATATTTGCTGCAGAACACAGCATGTGGTATGTGTACATCTGAGCAGCTGCACAATTGTTAAACCCCAGCTTGATTGCTTGGTTCTACCACCCGCTCCCTAGTCCACATAGGAACAAACTTAAGTGTGATGCTGGTCATAAACAGCTTAAATTTTGGCCAAATCCAGCTGAATATGTCATTATTTCAGCTGTGGGTGGGTCTATCAGAATCACCTTGCTCCATAAACATCAATTTGTTCCAATTGACTTTTTGAAAGACAAGTGTCAGCCAAACAGTGGCTATATCCAGACAGATGCAGACACTTAAATAGGTGCCTGCTCAATAAAAATAGCCAGGAGGGGGAGAAATCTTTGCGTGTATGGCCAACGCAAGTCTTTATACAGACTAAATGCATTAGCAACCACCTGAGCCCAACTACAGCGATCCCCCTATTTTCCTCAGTAAGACCTTCTTGTATGAACACATACATAGTTATTTGATGTGTTACATGCACAACGAACATACATGTTAGGGGGCAATATGAAACCACCTATATGAAAGTGCATTTATATCAGCTATCCCCAAGTCAAGAGATAATGACAGCATCTACTTGCCAGTGTTCTTAAAGAGGAACTGCAGTCTGCCCTTTTGCCATTCTGAAGCTTGCCCCCCATCCACTTTGCCAGTTACGCTGCAGAAATCTCCCTCCAGTGAGTCTGGCTGCAACCATTTTAACTGTGGTCAGTTGAAGCTGCTGCCTGTTCACTTACTGGATTAACACACACACACCTGCAGCTCTCATTGGCCCTCTTACAACTAATCCTTCCTCCCTTCTTGGCAAACTCACAAGAGAGCTGTGCATGATGTCATATGTCCGGGCTAATGACCAGACAAGAAACAGGAAGTGGGCTGTATAAGATATTTACTGGGGAAAAAAGTGGCATATGCCAATAGCTCCCCACTTCCTGTGCACATAATTTGTGTATTTTACGGGGGAGCAACTGGAATGTTTTTTTACTTTAGCGCATTGAATGCGTTAAGGTAGGGAAAAAAAAATCCTTTCTGCCTTTAAAGCGGAGTTCCACCCAAAAATTGAACTTTCGCTTAATCCCCTCCCCCTTACATGCCACATTTGGCATGTCATTTTTTTGGGGGGAGTGGGGGCTTCAGTAGGAGTGGGACTTCCTGCCCTGCTTCCGCCAAGGGCCTGGTAAGGCGATTAGGCCTAATCGCCTTACTGCAGCCCCTCCCTTTGGTGATCGTCTAGGACACTGACAGGTCCTAGACGATCGCCTGTCCAATCAGCGGCGGGCCGCGC
Source organism: Rana kukunoris (assembly GCA_029574335.1). NCBI lineage: Eukaryota > Metazoa > Chordata > Amphibia > Anura > Ranidae > Rana > Rana kukunoris. Next base: position 228,497,170 of record CM056049.1, read on the forward strand.
GTGCATGCGCAGTGCGGCTTGCGCATGCGCAGTGGGTGCCCGGCCATGAAGCCGAAGGCTGTCACGGCTGGGTGCCCACAGTCGCAATGAGGACGCCGGCCGGGGGGGGGGGGGGGGGGGGGGGGGGAGCGGAGCCCCCGGTCGTCGCATCGCTGGAACGTGGAGAAGGTAAGTGTCTGTTTATTAAAAGCCAGCAGCTACACTTTTTGTTGAGTTTTAATAAACATTACATTTGGGTTGGAACACCCCTTCAAAGAATAACAGTCCATACAGTGCTCCTAGTGCTGCATTTTTTTGAGAAGGTAATAGTTCCTGTAGATCAGATTGGCCCAAAAAAAAAAAAAAAAACATTTAAACTTCATTGAAAGCTGGTGATCGGCTTTAAAGTGATACTAAAGGTTTGGTTTAAAAAAATAAAAAACATGTTCTACTTACCTCCACTGTGTAGCTCGTTTTGCACAGAGTGGCCCCATGGACACCGGGTGTATGATATGGCCCCGCGCGATAGGATTTGATTGATAGCAGTGCAGCCATTGGCTCCCACTGCTTTTAATCTATCCAATCGAAGCTGGGACTCCATGGAGAGGTCGGCATGGACGGGCGGAGATGAAGGGGCTTAGGTAAGTAAAACTAGGGGGTTGGGGGGCCAATAACTGCCAGGTGTCTTTTTACCTTAAGGCAGGGATCCTCAAACTACGGCCCTCCAGCTGTGGCGGAACTACACATCCCAGGAGGCATTGTAAAATTCTGACATTCACAGACATGACGGGAATTGTAGTTCCTGAACAACTGGAGGGCCGTAGTTTGAAGACCCATGCCTTAAGGCATAGGATGCATTAGGGTGCATAAACACAAGCCTTTACAACCCATTTAACAAACAGTAAGAGCATTTAAACAAGCTCTTGCTGACCCCCCCCCTCACTGCACGCATTGTGAAATAATTTGCAAAGATGACGGGCTTGGGGTTCAGTTGGCCTCATGCACATGGACATATTGGAGAATATAAAGTAAAATACACCCAGAAGCCACAGGCGTTGTGTACAACAACCTGAGCATATATATAAGAAAGTCAAAGTGTAAACATTGGTGCAGATGCAAGGCCCTGAATTTAGACTGTCCTTGCCTAGGGGCATATGTCTGAAAGTGTAACTTAAGGAGGGAAGTATAAATAACCCTGTGACACTCCTACACAGTGTGCACAGTCTCTTGTAACCAAAAGTGACCTATAGAAAAAAGGGGTTAGTGTAAAGATAAAGAGTCTGAACACAAGAAAATGCACAAGGGTGCATCTGATCCACTTTCAGATCCTATTTGCCGTGTTTGTGGCCCAATCCTGACATCCTGTGGGGAGGGGGTTAGGTTATGCATTTGATAAGTGACAATGTTGTCATTTTTTATGTGGTGATGATGTAGGAATATTCAAATATACAGATTTTCAATAAAGCCACTTTTGTACATTTAACCCCTTGATGCCAATTCAGTCTATAGGTAACCGCCTTTTCTTGTGTTTTTTTCTTTAAGTCTAAAAGTGTGCCTACGTTTAAGCTTGGCGTCACGTATACCCACATACAGCTGTATCGTGCAACTCATTCGTACAGGAGGCTGTATGCAACACCAGTGGTTCCCAGGTGGTAAAATACAACCCAATAAATCCATATATGAGCCCTAATAGCGCCTGCTGCAAGTACAGCCAGACTGCAAAAATTCTGTTCTCTACAGAAAACAAATGAGTAAAAGTAGATTTGATTCCATTGCCTCTTGTGAAATTGAAGATGAATGTCTTCACAGTGCCTTTAGATACAGAAGTGAATGAGACCTTTGTTAAAAGCAATTTACTGCTCAATCAGAAAAGATTAAAAGTAGAAGTCCAAATCTATTTAGGCTTACACTTGCTCCCATCCACATTCTAAGCCCTATACTATTTAGCCGATAAAGGAATGATGTGTATATTTACCTAATGGCACTCTGGGTTCAGTCACGTGATCAGCTTCCAGTGCCAGTTTCAGAGGAGAAAATGGACAGCGGATATCCTGTGTCTATGGGTGACATCACTGCCCAGGCACTGCAGCTGTTGTCACTGCTTCCTAAGCACTAAAGCTGGCTGTTGGTGACATCATGTGACTGGACCGCTTTAAAATTACATAAGTATATACACATCTTTCCTTACAGTATGGGTGCCCAACCTTGGTCCCTCCAGCTGTTGCAGAACTACAAGTCCCATGGGGGCATTTCAAAGCAAAGAGTTACAAGTATGACTCCCAAAAGCAGAGGCCCGATAGGAATAGTTTGGCAACAGCTGGAGGGCCACAGGTTGAGCACCCATGCTTTACAGTAGTGATTCTCTGCCGTGGGAGTTTTGAAAAATATTTCAAATGGCTACCTTTTTGAAACCTTGAACATATCGAAAAATTCAATGGTAAACTAATGTCACAAAAGTTAAAAAGTAACATAAAAACGCAATCGCAGTATGTCATTCATTGGTTCCTCTTCTAATGTATGCGAGACTTGTGCAAGATCTCAGGAAAACTTGATCGCTCCAATTCAATTATAATAGAGACCGTCCCATTTGTTGACTTGAGTCTCACTTCAATCTGATTAGCGCTGAAAAGCATGCACATCCTTCACAATAAATTTTAAATTATATATGTAAAAAGTTCTTCACGACAAAAATTGTTTAGTCTTTTCAGGTGTGTCGTGAATTTTTTTAGATCTTTTTGGTGACAAAGTTTAAGAAACTCTGCTTTACAGGATAGTTAGTATAGGGTTTTGAATAGGGGTGGGAGAAGGTTCAAAGTGATTGTAAGTGATCACCTTGTAAAGCAACCCATTCAGTTTAAAATAGAAATGAAAGGCAAAACGTACGTGTGTGTGTGTGTATATATATATATATATATATATATATACATACACACACATATATATATATATATACACATACACACACTATTTTTGTATTTTATAGGTGATAACATTTCCTCTGTTCTCAGCTGCATAAGGGCTGGGGAGAGAAGCAACAGTACACTGAACTTCCCAGTGAATGGCTGTGCAGAGGAGGCGTGTCAGGACAAAAATCAGATGATCCGATTCCTCCTGTATTGTAACGGTCTGCCGTCATGCTGTAAAGCGCTCCGCAAACTGTTGGCGCAATATAAATCCTGTATAATAATAATAGGAGAGTACAGAGTTTCCAGCATGGCTAGAGAACTGACCATGCTGTGCTCTGCTGCTTAGCGTGGTCAGTTTTTATTAGGCAAGCAGGGGGGACTGGCAGGAACACCAGGGAGTTTCTGCAAAGGAAGCAATACAAAGAACAGGATACGTTCTCATACAAGAAGTGTTGGGGTAACATTACTTTAGACTAGACTTAAGGCGGCCATACACGGTTCGAATTTCGAAAGAATTTTCTTTCGAAAAGCGTATCAAAGAATTTTCGTTCGAATTTCGCACCGTTAGTGGGCTGCAGCAACAGGCAATTTTTGTGCGGCAAACAAATTTGAGAAATCCGACATGTTGGACATTTTTGGAAAAACAAACGATTTTCGTATCAATGATGGGAGAATCGTACGAGAAATGTTATAGAAAAAAAAAGTGCATGTGCAAGAAAAGAATATTCCCGGAGAAAAACGAATATTCCCGGCAACGGCTGAATTTTGAAAATCAATGGCGGCATCATCGGATCATAGGAAAAAAAACGAACTTTCTGATTTTGAAAAGTAAATTTGTTCAAAATTTGACCGTGTATGGCCTGCTTTATAGGTAAAGTTGATGTGGGGAAAATCTGATTGCCTCTCAGAGGATCAGGGAGGAATTTTTCTTCCCCTGTTGTAGCAAAATTGGATCATGCTTTGCTGGGATTTATCGCTTTGCTCTGGATCAACTGTGGGTATATGGTTGTATGATATTTTGGATTTTTAAAGTTGAACTGGATGGATTTGTCTTTTTTCAACCCGACTATGTAACATATACTTTAATCAAGCTGTAAAAACACTTTAAACAAACCCTCATCGGCCTCTGTATCTAAGGGCATTGTGAAGACAATCTTTAATTACAGAAGAGGTGATGAAATCTCCTTTACCCCATTGTTTTCCGTGGAGATTTAGGCCAAATGTTTACTTTAATCTGCATAGCCTGGACACAGGTTCATTGTAAAATGTATCCTGTATTGTGTACTATAAGGGTGCTCAACCCGCGGCCCTCCAGCTGTTTCAAAACTACAAGTCCCATGAGGCATTGCAAGGCTGAGTTACACGCATGACTCCCAAAGGGAGAGGCATGATGGGAATTGTAGTTCCGCAACAGCTAGAGGGCCACAGGTTGAGCACCTATGCTGTATTGGAACTGTACCATCGGCCTTAGAGTTGTAAAGTGCACAATCCATTGGGCGCTATATAAATCCTGTATAATAATGTAAAACTATACAATGAGATGTGTACCATTAGAGCCAAAAGGCAGCGCACTCACATCTTGGGTTGTATACATAATTAGTGCCATTGACTACTATGGAATGTGACCTGTGTGTAGGCCCATACACAGAATTGTAGAGTTATCGGTGGAAGGGTGATCAGCCTGCCATGATTGTGGCCCAGCTCCTTTGTGTGATGAAGACACGGATCTGATCAATGATCTTCCATTGATTGGTCAGCTGTAATCAGAGGGGTGCTCTCAGCCTATCACATACATACACACAAAGCACCTACCTGATACAAGGACTCGGTACTCCGATCTCCGGGATGGGGGGCCGTTCCTTCCTCGAGGTCCGCCATAACCGCCTCCGGGCCCTCTGTTAGATCGCGGGAACTCCACCCGTAACCGACAAGATCCGAACTCGTATCCGTTCCGCCCGAACACGGCATCTTCCGCATCCCTGGGAGAAGAAGGCAGAGCTAAGTCACAGAGTCCCACATGGGAGGGAGTCCCCTCCCCCCACCGCCTCTCCCGCCATCCCCGACTACAAACTCTCCATGTGCGCCCTTCATCCCAAACAACCGCCCCCCACCACCGCCCGATCCCACACCGCTCTTCTCCCCTCTCACCTCGGGTCCTGGAAGCTGATGAAGGCGAATGGAGCGGCGGCACCGCCGCGGTTCTTTAATTCGACGGTGCGGATCCGGCCGTATCGATGGAAGAGCTCCTCCAGCTCCTTTTCCCGCACATCGGACGGCAGATTCCCCACGTAAATCCGCCCATCCCCAGTGTTCCGTCCATCCCCGGAGCTCCGTCCGCTCTCACGCTCCCAGCTAGACATCCTTACGTTTCCTGTGACCGGCCGCGCAGAGCACGGCGGGAGAGTACCGGATGTAGCTGAGAGCGGAAGTGCTGGCGAGGGCGCGCGTTATTGTGGGAGGTGGCCGCGGGAGCGCGACTGAGGAAGAAGAATGGCACAAAGACTGTGGTCGGCGGCTAAGGGGAGACTGAGAACCAGTCCGGCCACCTGGGCTGTTTGTCCTGAGGGGGCGGACACACAAAGGCCCGCTCTTCGGGTGATTAGAGGAGGGCCCGTTCTAAGAAATGTGGGCTGACTGGCTGGTTCAACATGGAAAAGGAAGGTCTCGCGGCCATCTTTGAAATAAAAAATGCTCAAGAAAAGCAATGTGGAAAATCCTAAACTGACACCTTATCTTCTGGACCAAACGATTTAGGCCCGAGGGCCACATTGTAGATTTTACAAATATTCGCGGGCCGAAAAAAAAAATTGTTATTTATAAATAAATGCATAAAATGTAAATAATCTCATCATAGCCTTTCCACATGTCTGTGTCCCCCTCCGAGTCTCCTTGCACATTGTGTCCATATCAGAGCCTTTCCACATGTCTGTGTCCCCACCATACCCCTCCACACATCTGTGTCCTCAGAGCCTTTCCCCACCTCTGTGTCCCCATCAGAGTCTCCCCCAATACCGTGTCCCCCATATCTATGTCCTCCATCCATCAGAGTCTCCCCATCAGCAATGTCCCCATCAGCAGTGTCCCCAGTATCAGCAATGTCCCCATCATCAGCGTCCCCATCAGCAGTGTCCCCAGTATCAGCAATGTCCCCATCAGCAGTGTCCCCAGTATCAGTGATGTCCCCACCATCAGCGTTGTATGACTCAGTAATTGTCATTCAAATTGTGAGAACACCGAAAGCTGAAAATTGGTCTGGTTAGGAAGGGGGTTTAAGTGCCCAGTGGTCAAGTGGTTAAAGTGCTGAAGTATATGTACGTGAGCCGATCCTTAACCACTTTAGCCCTGGACCATATTGCTGTCCAATGACCAGAGCACTTTTTGTGATTCGGCACTGCGTCGCTTTAACTGACAATTGCGCGGTCGTGCAACGTGGCTCCCAAACAAAATTGGCGTCCTTTTTTTCCCCACAAATAGAGCTTTCTTTTGATGGTATTTGATCATCTCTGCGTTTTTTATTTTTTGCGCTATAAACAAAAATAGAGCGCCAATTTTGAAAAAAATTCAATATTTTTTACTTTTTGCTATAATAAATATCCCCCAAAAATATATAAAAAAACATTTTTTTTCCTCAGTTTAGGCCGATACGTATTCTTCTACATATTTTTTGTTGAAAAAAATCGAAATAAGCGTTTATTGATTGGTTTGCACAAAAGTTATTCAAAATAGGGGGTCGTTTTATGGCATTTTTATTAATATTTTTTTTTTACTAGTAATGGCGGCGATCAGCATTTTTTTTCAGTACTGCGACATTATGGCGGGCACTTCGGACACTTTTGACACATTTTTGGGGCCATTGGCATTTTTATAGCGATCAATGCTATTAAAATGCATTGGATTACTATAAAAATGCCATTGGCAGCGAAGGGGTTAACACTAGGGGGCAGGGAAGGGGTTAAGTGTGTTCCTGGGTGTGTTCTAACTGTATTGCCGCGTACACACCATCACTTTTTGTGATGTAAAAAACGTCGTTTTATCTCACGAAACAAAACAACGTTTTTCAAACTTCATTTTAAAAAACGATGTTGCATACACACCATCGTTTTCTGAAAATGCTCTTGCAAAGCGCGGTTACGTAAGACACTTTTGACGGCACTCTGTTCCATTGAAGTTCCCGTCTCATAACTTGCTTCTGAGCATGCACGGGTTTAAAAACGTCGTTTTGCCCACACACGATCACTTTTTGTGAAACAAAAGACGGCATTCTGAAAACGTTTTTTTTAAGACATAAAACGACGTTTTGCCCACACACGATCATTTTAAATGACGTTTTTTAAAATGTCGTTTTATTTCATCACAAAAAACGACCGCGTGTACGCGGCATATGGGGGGGTGGACTCACTAGGGGAAATCACTGATCTTCTGTTCATACATTGTATGAACAGAAAATCAGCGTTTCCCCCGCTGACAGGAACGAGAGCCATGTGTTTACACACAAAGCTCCCGTTCCTGCTCTGTAACGAACAATCGCGGGTGCCCGGCGGCGATCGTATAGCTACGGGCTCTCGCCCAGGAGTGCCGCCGTCCCACAGTAATATGACGGCGGGCGGTCGGCAAGCGGTTAAATGGTTAATCCCCCCTCATGTGTATGCTTTTATAAATCTGATATTGTGGGACCTCCTACACACGAGAATATCAGACAATGTTTTTTTGCATCATAGTCTCTAGGGTTGCACTGACCAAGTACTTGGTGAAAACGATTAAAGATACTATTTTTTTTTTATTATTCCAATAGTTTTTATTAGTTTTAGACAGAAATGACACAAACAAAAGAAAAAGAAACATACATGACCTCATATTGGTGAAATAGGTCACAAGGCGTAGAAACAACTTAGCCATACAACACTATGATGGTGTCACTCATAACCAATGAAGGTAACTAATTTCCCGTAACCCATCATGCCTGAGGGGCCGGTTCGCGTGTAGAACCGTGGTAATATTATGTTAATAGACTCAAAATAACTAAAATAAGATAAAATAACAAAAAATAATAATAAGAATAACAGAATATAACTAGAGCAGTAGAAACAATAAATGCAGTCAGTCCCCCTTTGCAATGGGCAGCATATCTACCATGTGCTAGGTAAGAACTAACTCATGGAGGGCTAGACCTGGATTGAGCTTTATACCATACTTTTTTCTCTTAAAGGGGTGTTCCAGCCAAATGTGATGTTTATTAAAAGTCAGCAGCTACAAAAAGTGTAGCTGCTGGCTTTCAATAAACACACACTTACCTGCTCCAGCGTTCCAGCGACGCGCCGACCGGGGCTCCGCTCCTCTCCCCCCCTCCCCGGCCGGCGTCTTCATTTGTACTGTGGGCACCTGCCGTGACAGCCTTCGGCTTCACGGCCGGGCACCCACTGCGCATGCGCGAGCCGCACTGCGCATGCGCGGCTCACCGCTGATTCGACAGGCGATCGTCTAGGACCTCTCACGTGTCCTAGACGATCGCCTAGGGGAGGGGCTGCAGTAAGGCGATTAAGCTTAATCGCCTTACCAGCCCTCGGCGGAAGGAGGAAGTGGGACAGGAAGTCCCACTCCTCCTGAAGCCCCCACTCCCCCCCCCCAAAAAAATACATGCCAAATGTGGCATGTAAGGGGGTGAGGAGTGGAACAAGCAGAAGTTCCAAATTTGGGTGGAACTCCGCTTTAAATGTCATGTGACAGTGGCACTAATTTGCAGCACTGATAGGTGGCACTGATGAGTATTTTTTCACAATTTTATTCATTACAATTAAAAAAAAAAATTCAGTATTTTTTTTTGGGGGGGGGGGGGGGTGTCAGTGTTTTTTTTTTTTTTTTTCAATTTAACTTTGAAATATTTATACATTTTTTTTTTTTTTATTATTATTATTATATATTAGGTTTCATATAGCGCCAACAGTTTGCGCAGTGCTTAACAAAATAAAGGCAGACATTACAGTTACATTACAATTTGGTACAAGAGGAATCCGAGGGCTCTGCTCAATAGAGCTTACAATCTGAAACGGGAGTGTCAATTGATACAAAAAGTAATAGCTGTGGGGGGTGAGCTGATGGAAAAAGCCCTGTATACACGATCTGATATTCCGATGATTGTGTGATGGACGTGTTTTGTCGGATAATCCGACCGTCTGTATGCTCCATCGGACAATTGTCGGAATTTCCAACAACAAATGTTGGATAGCCATGCGCTCAAATTGTCCGACAACAAATGTGTTCAGTCGGATTATCCGATCGTGTGTACACAAGTCTGTAAAACTAAAATCCAAAGTACAAACACGCATGCGCCGAACCAATGCTAACCATCAGACAACATTAGCAGAAGTTGCCCAAAGGGTGGCGTTAAAGAGCTGACAGGTTCATGTATGTTGGCTGAAAAAGTTCTGCCATCTGTATGCAGAACAAGTTCATGGCCAACGCCCTTCGGAAAAAATTCCACAGATTTGTCCGATGGAAGTCTGATCGTGTGTATGAGGCTTTGGTTATAGCAGGACAGGCTTCTTTAAAGAGAAGGGTTTTCAGAGATAGATTAGGGGACAGATTGGGGTAGGGAGTTCCAAAAGATGGGAGAAGCTCTGAAGAAATCCTGGAGGCAAGCTTCAGAGGAGGTGACGAGGGAGCTAAAGAGCAGGAGGTCTTGGGAGGACCGAAGAGAGCGTCTTGGTTGGTATTTTGGGACTAGGTTAGTGATGTAGCTGGGGGTAGAGTTATGGATGGCTTTGTAAATTGTTGTTAGTACTTTGAATTTTATTCGTTGGGTGAGTGGAAGCCAGTGGAGGGATTGGCATAAAGGGGTGGAAGACACTGAATGGTTGGTAAGGTGGATGAGTCTTGCAGCGGCATTCATGATTAACTGAAGGGGGGATAGTCTATGTAAATTAATCCAATGAGGAGGGAGTTGCAGTAGTCGAGGCAAGACATAACCAGGGAGTGAATTAGAAGCTTGGTGGAGTCATTCGTTAAAAAGAGGCGTATTCTGGAAATGTTGCAGAGGCTAAGGCGGCATAATTTGGACAGGGATTGGATGTTGGCCTGAAAGGACAGTTCCGAGTCTAAGGCCTCGTACACACAATCAGTCCATCCGATGAGAACGGCCTGAAGGACCGTTTTCATCGGTTAACCGATGAAACTGACTGATGGTCTGATGTGCCTACACACCATTGGTTAAAAATGTATCAGAACGCGGTAATGTAAAACACAACAACGTGCTGAAAAAAATGAAGTTCAATGCTTCCAAGCACGCGTCGACTTGATTCTGAGCATGCGCGGCTTTATGCTTTTGCATAGTAACGATCGTTTTTGACCTATCGGTTAAGCATCCATCGGTTAAATTTTAAAGCAAGTTCTCTTTTTTTTGACCGAAGGATCGGTTTTGACCGATGAAACGGACCTTCAGTCCGTTTTAATCGGTTTTGACCGATCGTGTGTATGCGGCCTAAGGTTACCCCTAGCACCCTGGCATGTAGGGACAGACTGATAGATGTGCCATTGATCTTGATAAAGAAGTCAGGGGAAGAGGCACGTGGGGGAGGAAATATTAAAGAGGAAGTAAACCCTCTTGTCAAAAGTAAAATAAAAACAACCACCTGCAAGACAAAGGCATAATGAGCTAGTATGCATAGCATACTAGCTCATTATGAGTTACTTACCTGAGATCGAAGCCCGCGCAGCATATAAATGGTAGTGGAAGCTATTAGCTGACCCAGGGAGGATGTGTAGATTGAGAATAGTAGAGGTCAAAGGACAGAACCAAAGGTAATGGGTTGGAGAGGAGGAAGTGGAGTTGCGAGTGATACTGAAGGTGCGATGAGAGCAATTTTTTTTTTTGAATGGAAAAAATACCGTATTTTGTGCTCCAACAGCCTCCCTTGATCAATGCGACTGGTCCAGCGCTGTCTCGTCTCTAAGGCCGCGTACACACGATCGAATCTGCTGGAAATGGTCCGACGGACCGCTTCAGCAGACAAATTCGATCGTGTGTACGGGCGGACAGACAGGTTTTTCCAGCAGACAGATTTTAAAGCATGCTTTAAAATCTGTCTGCTGGGAACCCGTCCGTCCGACATGTCTGCTGGTTAGTACGCTAACCAGCAGACATATCTGCCCGCACATGCGTCGAATGGATTCGACGCATGCGCAGAAGTGTTTTACTTCCTGGTGACGGTGACGTGGCGGCGTCAACGTCACCGCCACGTCACCGCGCTGTCTGCCGGCAGGGATTTTGGTTTGATCGTGTGTACACGATCAAACCAATACATCCCAGCAGACAAATCCGATCAAATCGGTCTGTCAGACCGATTTAATCGGATTTATTTGGTCGTGTGTACGGGGCCTAAGCTGCTCATGGCTGTAGTCACACGTATACCTCATCCACATACAATGCAGGGTTAATAGTCCTGCACTGTATGCAATGATGCCAAGGGCCCGCCCACAAGCTGGAGCTTTGAAGAGAGGAGGACAGGGCTGGAACAGAAAATACAGTGAATCTCAGCAAACACTGGTCCCTTGTGTAGATGGGAATGTGTATATATGTGTCCTGTATATCTATTGATGCCAGGAAATCTTGATGTATGGATGTATCTTTGATTCTCAGAAAATGTACACATTTCTAGAAATTACCTCAGCTCTCTCCAGTTTCATAAAAGGTTGGATTGGCAATGTATGCTGTTATGTATATAAGATCCCTGCATATTATTATTGGGGAAGAATATTGATACTGTGTATGCTACTGTGTATTGCACTGTTACCTGCATTGTATTAATGCAAGTGCAAAATAAATAAGCTTTTATTTAACCTTCATTTCTCAATTGTGTTATGGGGGGAAAAAATTGGATTTTTGGACTCGCCGTTTCTCTGAAGTTCATGGACGGACACTCCAAATCATTTTGACAGTAGGGTTATTTTCCGTCTATCAGGAGAGGACTAGGCAGAAATGTTAAATGGTTAAAAAACATGTAATACAGCAAAGCCGAACAGCACCGTCCAGGGGGTGGGCCCTCTGGCTATAACCCCTCTGCAGTCAGCAGCTAAGTTTGTCAAAAAGCAGTACAAACTTAAAAAGGAGGGGTGGGTGCTGTGTCCGTCCATGAACTTCAGAGAAAAGGATTTTACGGTGAGTACAAAAATCCTATCTGCTCTTTCGTTCATGGACGGACACAGCTCCAAATAATCTTGAAAGTAGGGACGTCCCCAAGCAGTGTCAAAAAACGAGGAGTGGGCACAGCAAGCAAACCAACTTCCACCCAAAAAACAAACAGTGCTCCTCAACGGAGGAGTTAAAACCTTAAACAGCCGCCTGCAAAACTTTGCGGCCGAAGCAAGCATCTGCATGCACATCAACCCTGTAAAATTTAGTAAAGGGGTGAACAGACGATCAGGCCGAGACCTTACACACCTGTGAGACAGACGCTTGATGTTGGAAGGCCCAGGAAGCACCTATCGCTCTGGTTGAATGCGCCGTGACAGGAAAGGGAGGCACTGATCCACTAAGAAATGGTGGCCGACGAGACCGCCAGACCCTTCTTTGGACCAGTCGCCGATACAAACAATGAGTCTGACCTCCGGAACGGAGCCGTAGCAGAGAGACATACTTATAGAGCTCGGACAACATCCAAGGAATGTAGAGTAACCTCTTTTGGATGGGACAGCCGAGGACACAGGGACAGAAGCACTATGTCCTCATTAAGATGAAAGGCCGAAACAACCTTTGAAAAAAAAGAAAGCTGCGGTCGTAGCACCGCGTTATCCTTGTGGAGGATCAAGTAGGGGGACTTGCAGGACAAGTCGCCAATTCAGAAACCCTCCTGACAGATGTAATGGCCACCAGAAAAGCCACCTTCTGAGAGAGTGTCAAAAGGGGAATCTCTCTGATGTTCTCAAAGGAAGGTTTCTGAAGTGCCGAGAGCACCAGATTCAAATCCCACTGGGGTAAGGGTGGCCGAATTGGAGGGGCCACATGTTGAACCCCTTGCACAAACATTCTCACCAGTGGATGAGCCGCCAAGGGACGTTGAAAGAAATCAGCCAAGGTGGTTGACATACGCCATCCTGACTGGATGTCCCTGAAGCCTCAGAGACCAAGTGGAGAGGCACAGTCTGATTGCCCAAAGTTCCAACACATTGGTAGATGGGATTCCTCCTGTGTCCATTGACCCTGTGTTGACAGAACACCCAAGACACCCCCCCAGTCGGTCAGGCTGACATTCGCCGTGATCACGTCTAGTGAAAAGGAAGGAAGGACATTCCCGGACTGAAGGGCCGGAGACCTCAGCCACCATACCAGTGAAACCCTGACAAGTAGACTCACCCGGACTTGACAATCCAGGGACAACAGAGACTTGTCCCATTTGGACAAGATTTCCTTCTGCAAGACACGAGTGTGGAATTGAGCATATGGTACCACCTCGAAGGTGACCACCATGAGCCCCAGGACTCGCATGCAGAAGCACAGTGTCGACCACCTGCGAGATGCCAGTAGCCTCACGCCGACCAAAGAGTTTGCAACTTCTCCAAGGGGAGGAAAAATCTTGCCTTCGAGGAGTCCAGAATTAACCCCATATACTCCAAGCGCACCAACACCGACTTCTGCAGATTCAGTACCCAACTGTCTCAGCAAGATCAGAATTGGGGTGAGTACCTTGGTGAAAACCCTCGGTGTTGATGCCAGAACGAAAGGGAGAGCCACGGATTGGTAGTGGCTGTCCCCTACTACAAATCACAGAAATTTCTGGTGCTTGGAATATATGGGAACATGCAAGTATGCGTCCTTGATGTCCAAGGACGCCACAAATCCCCCGGATGAAGTGCAGCGACCACTGAGCGAATTGATTCGATCCTGAATTTTCGTACCCTCACAAAGGTGTTGAGGGCCTTGAGATCCAGGATTGGACGGACCCCATCCTTTTTCGGGACTGCAAACAGATTGGAGTAAAACCCCTGAAACCTTTTCGGCAGCGGCACAGGTACTATTACCCCTCCTCAGTAGGTCCTGCACTGCCCCCAATAGGGCGTCCCGACAAGCCGGAAGAAGATGAAAGTTTGAGGGAAAAAATCGGTTTGGTGGGCAAGAAAGACACTCTATTTTGTATCAGGATGAAACCACTTCGCAAACTCACTGGTCGGAAAGTAGGGAGGTCCATCGAGCTGCAAACTTGCGAAGGCGACCCCCCATCCGAGAGTCAGGCAGGGGCAAACCTACATGCTGTCACAGATTTGTTCGCAGGTTTGTTTTGCTTGCGAATCCAGGGACGCTTTTGTCCCTCAGCTGGCCCCTTGTCAGCCTGGGAACGCTTACCTGTGGGCCCAGACTGACGAAAACACTTCTTCTGACCAGAGAAGGAGGGCCCTGACCTATGAAGTGGCTCCTTACCCTTTCTATATTGTGGGAGTAAGGTACTCTTACGCCCAATGTCATTCTTAATAATGTCGTCCAGCGAAGCTCCAAATAGCCTCTCACCCTGGAAGGGTAAATCTTCCAGAGCCTTCTTGGAAATCTGGTCTGCGGACCAGCATTTTTGCCAAATTAGGCGATGTAGTACCACAGCAGATACTGAGGCTCTGGAGAGCAAGGGGGCTGTATCCAAAGCTGCATCACAGACATAGGTAAGACCATGCACCAATTGGTCAGCCAACTCCACACAGACCAGGGAAGCTTGTTGCTTTACTCGGTAAGAGTCTGTGATACCAGGGCCGAGGCCAATACTGGTCGCAATGCTGACCCCAGCATGGTGAATAAGGACCGGCTCAGCGATTCAGACTCCTGTCAGTAGGGCCTTTAAATGCAGGGGTCCCTTCCACCGGAATTGTGGTGAACCTGTTCAACCTAGACACTGGGGGGTCCACAACCGGGGGGATGTCCATTTTTTCAAAAGGCTTTCCTCAAAAGGGTAACAGACCGCCATGCGTTTTGGGACCGCAAAGGTCCTCTGCGGCCGTTCCCATTCTTTGTCTATAAATGTATCAAAGACAGAAAAGGAAAAACCTTAGCAGTGCGGGTCGACTTGCGGGACCCATAACGGACCCGCACCTCAGCAGATGCCCCATGCGCATCCTCCAATTTGAGGGTTTCCCGCACTGCAGTTATAAGTGTCCCCACAAGCGCCTTCTCCTGCGCTGCCCCAGACACAGAGTCCTCCTCATTGTCCAAAAGGTCACAGTCCGCGTCCTCTGACACCTCAGAACAGAGGCCACGGCCAGGCCCAAGTCTGAATCAGAGCTGTCCCCAGACGATGTTGGGGGGAGGGGGCACTTTTTACCCCCTTAAGCCCACACAGCTCTTCCACCCTGGCAACCAATGATTCCAGGACCACTGACAAAGCGTCTACCTGTATTAAAGGTGCTGGGGGACCAGGTGCTATCACTTGCATTTCTGGGGTTGCAGCGCCAGCCTCTGATGCCATACCGCTCACCTAACAATCACACAGGAATCAAGTCAAGGTATCTGAAATGAACAACCCACCCTCCTTGCTACCAGAGGCCGAGGGGTTAACCCCAGAGGTACTCACCGCCCTGACCTGGTTACTGTTAGCCCTGCAGCCCACCACTAGCACACAGCTCAGTGTGTGCCTGAGGAGTGTCTGAGGTTCGCACCGTACAGAAATAGCCATCTGAGCACTAGAGGCCAAAAGCCACAACACAATGGCCGATGTTCTCCTTGTGAAAAAAGAGCGCAAGCTACAAGAAAATGGCAGTCGACTGCAAATTACAATAGAGACAGTGCGGCTACAAGAAAATGGCCGCCAGCTGCATTGAAATAAATACAGTGTGGCCCCAAGAAAATGGCGCTGGCACAAATCTGAGGTAAAAGAAGGCCGCAACGCAGAGCCTCCAGGCAGAGATGCCCCTAATGGCAGACCACCCCACACAGTCAGCGGACCCCACCACAGCACACAGTCCCCAGTACAGGACCCCAAGCCCCCCCAGGGACCCTGGAAATAGCAGGCCCAGCAACGCATGGGAGGGAGGGGAGGACAAGGGGAAAGGAAAAGGAGGGCGAGAGACCATAAACGTCCACTCCAGGAAAGCCCAGCTACTCCATCCTGCCAGAGCAGGAGGAACCTACTTACCCGTCCCTGCGAGGACTGCTAGACGCATTCCTGACAGACCCACCGCCATATAGTATGGGGTAGCTGACGACCACGGCCCACCGTGACATGGACTGCAGTAGCCTGGTCATAAGTGAGCCCTAGAGCATGTAGCTCACCGGCCAACCCTGAAATAATGGGGCATGTTGTGGCTGACCCTGCACGCAGCTAAAGGTCTGCTCACGCTCAATGGCTGGACTGGGGAGACTACAAGGATCTATATTATCCAGCCTGTCACCCAGCCAGGAGTTCATAGTAGACTAGATCTCAGGATCAAAAAACAAAAAATAAAAGTTCTCCTAGGACCAATGGGCCCCCAGGGAGCCATGTCCTTCTTCTATGCTAGGCAGAAAAAAACTGAGCTGCTGACTGCAGAGCTGTGTCCGTCCATGAACGAAAGAGAAAAAGAGTACGTTGTGAGCCTTAGGCCGCGTACACACGATCAGTCCAAACCGATGAAAACAAACTGAAGTTCAGTTTCATCGGTCCAAAACGGCTGTGTGTACGCCCCATCAGTCTGTTGTCCTTCAGTCCAAAAATGTAGAACTTGCTTTAAAATCGGACCGATGGACGCCTACCGATTGGTCAAAACCGATGGTTAGTACGCAAAAGCATCGGTTCAAAACCCGCGCATGCTCAGAATCAAGTCGACGCATGCTTGGAAGCATTGAACTGCACGTCGTTGTGTTTTACGTCACCGCGTTGGACTCGATCGGTTTTTGAACTGATGGTGTGTACGCACATCAGACCATCAGGCCGCTTCAGCGGTGAACCGATAAAAATGGTCTATCGGACCATTCTCATCGGATGGACCGGTCGTGTGTACGCGGCCTTAAAGTCCAGGATGAATTGGACCTAGGCTATGGCAACAGTAAATTGGCTCAAATAGAACTATCTGAATCTATCCATAGTTGGAGTGAGAATAATTAGCCCTAGTGCCAAGAGTTTCTTGATGGCCGTCCAATTGTCTTGTCACCCTCTGGGGGGTCAGCTGGAGACAGGATATACACAAATGCTCCAGGGGAACAGACTAGTATTCAATTTTGTAGCCTGGAGAAACTACTTTGCAAACCTAGGCATTGAAAATATGACTGACCCAGAAGCTAATAAAAAAACAGAACCCTTTCCCCACCTTCCAAGACATAAGTGGGGGCCTACTTTCAAGAAGGCTTCTCGGTGCTGTCTGTGGTCTTACTTTGCATGTTTTTCTTACACTTTTAAACATGGGAGGAACTGTGGAAAATCGGGTGCTATGCCTTGGATGTTAGTAAACAAACTAACAATCTAACAGGATACGGGGCTGCTGTATTACCAACATGCACCACCCATTCTCGTGCATGCGCAGTAAGTGGCGCAGGAAACTTCTCATGTTGTCATCACAACGGGCGTTGGCGGCGGAAGATCCACCTTAAATCACTTAAAAGGGGTTTTAAAGGTTCATCTTTTATTTTTTAAATTGGTTCCTTTAAACTAGTGCATTGTTGGTTCACTTACTTTTTCCTTCAATTTCCCTTCTAAATGTTTTTTTTCTTTGTTTGAATTTCTCACTTCCAGTTTCTCCTCAGTAAGCTTTCCACCATCATCCGAGCGGTGGAAAGTCATTTAGAACAGCTTACTGAACACCTTACTGAGGAGGAACAGGAAGTGAGAAATTCAGACAAAGAAAACAAAGGAAAAAAACATTTAGAAGGGAAATCGAAGGAAAAGCTAAGTAACCAACAATGCACTAGCTTAACCACCTAAGACCCGGACCAAAATGCAGGTAAAGGACCTGGCCAGTTTTTGCGATTTGGCACTGTGTCGCTTTAACTGACAATTGCGCAGTGGTGCGACGTGGCTCCCAAACAAAATTGGCGTCTTTTTTTTCCCCACAAATAGAGCTTTCTTTTGGTGGTATTTGATCACCTCTGCTGTTTTTATTTTTTGCACTTTAAACAAAAATAGAGCGACACTTTTGAAAAAAATGCAATATTTTTTCCTTTTTGCTATAATAAGTTTCCCCCAAAAATATATATTAAAACAATTTTTTTCCTCAGTATAGGCCGATACGTATTCTTCTACCTATTTTTGGTAAAAAAAAACGCAATAAGGGTTTAACGATTGGTTTGCGCAAATTTTATGGTGTCTACAAAATAGGGGATAGTTTTATTGCATCTTTATTAATAATTATTTTTTTACTACTAATGGCGGCGATCAGCGATTGTTCTCGTGACAGCGACACATTGGACAATTTTGACACATTTTTGGGACAATTGTCATTTGCACAGCAAAAAATGCTATATAAATGCACTGTTTACTGTGAAAATGACAATTGCAGTTTGGGAGTTAACCGCTAGGGGGCACTGAAGGGGTTAAGTGTGATTTCATAGGTGTTTCTAACTGTAGGGGGGCGGGGCTGGATGTGTGACGTCATTGATTGTGTTTCCCTAAATCAGGGAACACACGATCAATGACAGCGCCACAGTGAAGAACGGGGAAGCTGTGTTTACACACAGCTCTCCTCGTTCTTCAGCTCCGGGGACCGATCGCGGGACTCCAGCGACGATCGGTTTCGCGGGTCTCGTGGCCGTGGTCACGGAGCTTAGGACCCACGGCTGGGCACTTAAAGAGGACGTACAGGTACGTGCTTGTGCCCAGCCGTGCCATTCTGCCGACGTATATGTGCAGGAGGCGGTCCTTAAGTGGTTAAAGGAACCTATTTAGAAAATAAAAAAACAACCTTTAAAACCCCTTTAATTTCCTGTTGCGATATAACACAATTTTTTCTAACAGTACTGACCACTGACTCCTGGGAAATGATGACTCACCTTTTCCAGGAGCACAGGCGAGGGAGGAAGTGATGCAGAGCGTCGCGAACCCGGAAGTAGCAGATTAGGAGCCACCATATAGCAACAGGGCATTTCTGGTGAGTTAAAACATTTTTTTTTTACTCCAAATCTTTTTTAATACACATAAAGTACTGTGAAAATGTAAAAACAAAAATTCTAGGTGGAACTCTGCTTTAATCATAATAAAATAGCATTTAATGCAAAACTCTTTATAATGACCCACAGCTGCAGAAAACAAAAAAGAGGCAGGGAAGTCCAAAAGACATTTAAATCCATGAATTTGTTAATTATAAGTCTTGTAAGTTCTGGTAGCACCACATGCCAATATAGAAATACAAAAATGCAAAAAATTTACACAGAGTTCTTTGATGTCATTGGAATTTGCTCCTCCTAGCTGCCTTGAGGTAAATATCTAAGCCATGGGTCTTCAAACTACGGCCCTCCAGTTGTTCAGGAACTACAATTCCCATCATGCCTAGTCATGTCTGTGAATGTCAGAGTTTTACAATGCCTCATGGGATGTGTAGTTCCACAACAGCTGGATGGCCGTAGTTTGAGGATCCCTGATCTAAGCAATGCATTACTCAACTATGACCTCCGCCATTTGAAGTAAGGCCACGTACACACGATCGGTTTCCTCGGCAGAATTCAGCAAGAAACTCGATGGGAGAGGTATTCTGCCGAGGAAACCGGTCGTGTGTACACTTTTCGCAGAGAAACCCGTCGAGCCAAAAAGAGAGCATGTTCTCTATTTCCTTGATGGGCAATGGGAAAATTTGGCTAGACAAGTCTTTTGACTGCCGAACAAGGAACTCGATGAGGAAAACTATGTGTTCCGTCGAGTTCCTCGGTCGTGTGTACGCGGCCTAAGAGTTATCTAGAACAGCAGAGAGCAGTCAGCCATACCTGAAGTTGAAAGGAAGCATCCACCAGTAAAGACTTCTGGCTGGCAGAGAAAGAGGAGTTTTTGATCTCTTAATCTTTCCTCACATTAAAATATATGGCTTTCTTGGCCTGATCTCTGGTTTGTTTTATGTCCAAAACATCCTAATGTCTCCCCTTGTTATCTTGAGAAATCAATTCAGGTGCATCCCCACTGACTACTTTGATTTATTTTCTTTTGTAGGAGATCACACAATTCCTAACTTGAATGAGATGTTTTTCGGGTATGGCTTAAGCTATAAAGTTTTCTTGGTTGTGTTCAATACGATTCTAGCCAACTAGCAGATTTTTACTGCTTCAGCCATGTAATCTGATATTAGTTTGTGTTCAATCAAGATGTGTGTGGGAAGGGACATAATAAATACAAGAAGAAACTTTAAAGTGTTACTAAACCCAGGATGCTGCATTTAATATATCTGGTCTCCCTTAGTACACAGCACATGGAAATGCAATAGTTTTAGTAAATATAAACTGCTAAATACCTTTTCTCATCAGCAGTATATACATAGGCGTGCGCACAGGGTGTGCCAGGTGTGCCCAGGCACACCCTAATCACTCTGTGCATAACAGATTCCCCCTACTGACCTGGCTCACCCTCCTTTCCCTCACAGCACTGCCGGCTTCCCCCCTCTCCCACCAGTTGTAGCTATGACTAAGCACTAGTTTCAGAAAGTTTGAAAAACAAAATCATACATTTTAATATAATAAATAACTATAAATAATTATAACAAATAATAATGTAATTATAATAAAACATATTCAATAATGTAATCAAATCAAAAACACTGAAATTTGCTCAGTATTATTTTTTTTTATGACGAATTTCCCCACAAATCGCTATCGCTCAATTCTGCAAGTGATTATAATTTATTATCGCTGATTTCTAGCTGATCTAAAACCATTTTTGACATAAAGGGACACTTTTGGTTGCTATGGACAATGTACAGTTTCCATGCAGAAAGGACATTTTTTATTATTTAAAAGTACATGCAGAGCACAGGACAGACCACTAGGGACAAGGGGGGGTGTGTATTTTTTACATACAGTACTGTAATCTATAAGATTACAGTATACTGTATGTAATGTGTTTGTTTACATTTTTGAATAAGGAGCCGTTCTCCGCCCCCGTGCGTCGTAACGTCGCAGGGAACGGAGATCGGCGGCACACGGGGACACTGTGTGAATCGAGCGACGACCCGCTAGCTCACACAGCGTGGATGCATCGCTGGATCCAGGAACAAGGTAAGCCAGCGCGCGCTGCAGGCTCTGCATAGCTACCCCGAGCGTGACTCGGGGATACCGATTTTAGCAACAAGAAAAAACACCCCGAGTCACGCTTGGGGATACCGCTAGGAGTGTTAAAAATAAGTATTGTTTCTGGGATCAGACTGCATAGTCCAAAGATGGTGCTCGCTCTAATTCCAATAGGAGCAAAGAGGTGGCAGCCAAGCTTGGATACTTTGCCTCCATACCTGCAAAGGAGATTTGCTGGCAAGTACACCAATAGACCCCTTGTGCTCCTTGATCACCCTGACAGCCTCTCTAGGGTAAGGTGACCAAATTTTTAAATTAAATCTGGGGACATATTTTTTTTTACTAGTAATGGCGGCAATCAGCGACTCTCTGCCCATCGCGGCCGCCGCTCACTTCACAGCCTGTCAAGTCTTACTCCGACTACTACTGGGTGGGGTGCGGAGGAAGATCACTCTGCCAGGGAAGGCAAGGAGATAAGCAGGTGGATGGCCGGGACTTGGGCCAAGGCAGAAGAACGTGAGAGCGAAGCTGAATGAGCATGCACTCAAAACTGAAGAAATATTCCCTCCGTTCCGACCAGCACATGATCATCAGAAAGGGGTACAGATAATGAAAAAAAATACACCCCCCTAAGCTAGTAAGAGCAGCGGAGTACATTGACTGCCTTTGAAATTGCCCCAGCCCCTGTTCAGATCCAATCCAGGGACAAAACCGGGGACAGACTTGGTCCGGGGACAGTGTCCTCAATCCGGGGACTGTCCCCTGAAACCGGGGATGTCTGGTCACCCTACTCTGGGGACTATGAGGGTACATTTGGGGAAGGGAAAATATTTCTCAGCTCAGTTTCAGGGCCCATAGGGTACCAAGTTGACCCATTGGGAAAGCTGCTCAGACCCTTCCTAATTACTAAGCTACCAGGATAAAGAGTTCTGCCTGTGACAGGCTAGATAGCGTTGATCTGTTTATTATACTGTATAACTCGAGTATCTACCTTTTCCAACTCCTCTTCCAAGGAGCAAAATTCGTACATATGCCTTACTCCATTGAAAAGAAGTGAAGGTGTCTGCGCTGTGTTGAAGACAGGGGCCGTGGGCGTGGAGTGGGAGAAAATGTAATCCGAATGCACAAGGTGCATATGCAAAAACTGGCCTCAGGGTGCAACAAAGTGATCCAAGGGAGGGCAAATATAAGTGATGCTATAAATCATAAACCAACAGTCTGATAAAAGATGCATAAATATCTAGATATAAACACTATAAAAAATATAAACAACAAAGATGCTGGCACATAAAATGCAAATAATAGTGATCAATCATAAGTCCAAAAAAAGTGAGATGAATCCAGATGAAAGTAGATATGCAGGAGAATAGGACAAAGTCTAAGGCCGCGTACACACAATCAAATCTATCTGCTGAAAACGGTCTGACAGACTGTCTCAGCAGACAAATTCGATCGTGTGTATGGGCGAGCCGACGGATTTGGCCAGCCGACAGATTTCAAAGCATGCTTTGAAATCTGTCGGCTGGGAACCCGTCGGCCCGATATGTCTGCTGGTTAGTACGCTAACCAGCAGACATATCTGCCAGCACATGCGTCGAATGGATTCGACGCATGCGCGGAAGTGTTTTACTTCCTGGTGCGGTGACGTGGCAGCGTCAACTTTACCGCCATGTCACCGACACGTCAGTGCGCTGTCTGCCGGCGGGGATTTTGGTTTGATCGTGTGTACACGATCAAACCAATACATCCCAGCAGACAGATTTGTTCAAATCGGTCTGTCCGACCGATTTGAACAAATCTATTTGCTCGTGTGTACGGGGCCTAAGAGTGGTGATCCCGGGGGCGTGTCCAAGATGGCGACGGGAGCGGACGTGTAGTGACTGAGCTCCCGCTCTGAGAATCCTTTCTGCCTTGTTCCTCGTGTGGATTCTGGGCCACCTTTTCGCATATCCTTCCCCTGTCTCCCGGGGAATGCGCCGGAATAGCAGGGGCTGTCGGACGCGCCGCAACACCGCCGCAGTGCCCACCCCGCCGAAGCCCGGGCCTAAGCAAACGCCTGGCCCTCTGCGGCCTTCCCCTTCTGTCTGCATGGCGTCCCATCCGGACATCCCGCGGGACGACACGATCCAGGCCAGTTCGGCGGCATTTGAGGCACTCATGGCGGCGATATCCAGCTGCCAATCAGCCCTAACGTTTAAGATTGACCATGTCCAGGCGGACACAGCGCTCATACGCCGCGACCTGGATGCGTTCAGAGACCGCGTGGCGGAGGCTGAGAGACGGGTCTCGGACCTGGAGGACACCCAGAGGGATCACCACACAGACATCCAGTCCCTGAAGGCCAGGGTGAAGGTCCTGGAGCACAGAGCGGAAGACGCCGAGAACAGGAACCGCCGCAATAATCTGCGTGTCCTCGGCCTCCCGGAGGGGGCAGAAGGTACTGATCCTGTGGCCTTCATGGAGCAGATCCTCCCCACTATCCTCCCGGCCGCCCGGTTCTCCCACTACTTCTCTATTGAGAGAGCCCACCGCATACCGGTGACCAGAGGCCCTGTAGGAGCGCCGCCGCTCACCTTTATTTTTAAGTTCCTCCACTACCGCGACAGGGACACTGTTCTCAGGGCTGCACGTCTGCCAGGAGACCTCAAGTACCAGAACACCAGGCTCCTGATTTTCCCGGACTACTCGGTGGAGACACAGCGCCAGCGCAAGTCCTTTGACCACGTCCGTGCCATGCTGAGAGAACGGGGGATCAAGTACAGCATGCTCTTCCCTGCCAGACTCAGAGTCCAAGATGGTGAGAGAGTCCACTTTTTCACTTCCCCGAGAGATGCCGCGGCCTGGGCCGAATCCCTCCCTGGCTGAGAGACCCGTGATTCATCCCTTCTGCAACCTTTGTCAACTGACTGTGAGTAACCTATTCAGGGGCTTCCCCCCGGGGTATTGGGGGCATAGCTGGAGGGGTTCCTTAGGGCCCTGGGGGACCCCGCTGCAGTTGTGAAGCCTACTGACTGTCCCCACCACAGCTCCCCTACCTAACTAACAATGCGGAGACATCCTCCTCTGTTCCTGGGGGGTTGGGAGGGACGGACCCCACCCTTTCACCTCGTTTGGCTGCCGCCTTCCCCCCCCCCCCGGCTGCATCTCCCCAGCAGTGGGCCATCACCCCCATGTCTCACATCCTGCTGACTTTTCGATGGAGGGCAACCCCCCCCCCTCTCCTCTCCTCCCCCTGAAAGTTGACTCACATCTGTTTTTCCCCTTTTATTTTTATTTTTTGACTCCCTGTTGGATGTCCTTGTTGTTAGTACTCAAGAACTGCACCCCCGGGACTCCGGGTGATCCACACACCTCATCCTCCTGCGGATTCTCAGGACCACTAACTGTTTTGGCCTACAGTAGCGGGTAGCCGCTCGGACATTGCCCTCATGTCCGGCCTTAGGGCTGGGGTTTGTTTTGGGATGCAAGTCCTCCTCCATGTTCGGCGGGGGGGCGGGGTGGGGGGGGGTTGGGAAGCCCGGTTGGCGCCCTGTTATGTTTGATTGTTTTATGCTCTATGACAGTACTGTTGATTTCTTGCATATTGATTGCTCTGGAGTTGGGCCGGCGCCCTTCCCCTGCCCCGGTGATGGGTCGGGTGAATGGTTGGAGGCTCCTATGTAGCTCTACCCCTTTGGTGATCTGCCTGGTGGTTTGCAATGGCTACTCTTGATGTTCTCTCCTGGAACACACGGGGCCTGAACTCCCCAGTCAAGAGGTCCCTAGTGTTCCAATTTATTAAAAAGCATAGCCCGCATGTTTGTGTGTTGCAGGAGACACATCTGGTGGGTAGCAAAACCCTCAGCCTCAAAAAACCCTGGGTAGGCCACCATTATCATTCCACTTATTCTAATTATGCCAGGGGGGTTAGTGTTTTAGTGCTCAAATCCCTCCCCTTTAAGCTCCTTGATTTAGTTCTTGACCCGGATGGCAGATTTGTGTTGGTCCATGCTTTGATCTATAACCTCCCCTGGGTACTGGTGGGCTTGTACCTGCCCCCTCCTGCCTCCTTGGCGGTCCTGGGAATACTTGCGGCCAAGTTGGCGCAGTTTCCCTGTGAAAATGTGGTCCTAATGGGTGACTTTAACCTAGTCCCAGACACTGGTATGGACAGGTTCACCTCATCAGGCACCACTCGCCAGGGACTGGCGGAATGGGCTGACACGTACGGGCTCACGGACGTCTGGCGCTGGAGGAACCCGGGGACTCGGGCCTTCACCTGCCACTCAGCCACCCATAAATCCTTCTCCCGAATCGACTTAGCGTATGTGGGGACGCCAGTACTACCCCGGGTGCGTGACATTACTATCCTCCCTCGCGGGATCTCGGACCACGCCCCACTCCTCCTCTCACTGACTCTGATGACGGATCCGGCCAGCAACCTCTGGCGGCTCTCCAGGTTCTGGATCTCAGATCCGGAGGTGGAGCCCAAGTTTCATGACACACTCCGATCCTATTGGGCGGAAAACCCAGGTACGGCTGCGGAGAACACGGTGTGGGATGCCTTTAAGGCCTCCTCCCGGGGACACTACCAGTCCCTGATTGCGGGGGTCCGGAGGGAGCGCAGGGCGGAACTCACCAGGGTGGAGGGGGAGGCGGTTCGACAGGAGGCCCTGTATGTCAACACTCGAGACCCGCAACACTACTCCTCCCTGCAATCCCTGACGCAGCAGGCAGTCCTCCTCCGGACAGCCTTGACTCAGAAGAAGCTTCTTCATCAGACTCAGCGTATTTTCGAACAAGGGGAGCGGACGGGGAGGCTTTTGGCCTGGCTGTCCAGGGAGCACTCGGGTGCGTCTGCCGTTGCCCAGGTGAGGGATGGGGAGGGGACCCTACACTCAACTCTGCAGGAAATCAACCGATGTTTTGCGGAGTATTACCAACAACTGTACACCTCTAGAGTAAAGTATGACCTCCCGAACCTAGTGACCTATCTGGAGGAGGTGGACATCCCAGTCCTCACGTCCTCTGCGGCGCGTAAATTGGACGTGCCATTTCAGCTCGAGGAGATACAGGCCGCTTTAAAAATGATGCAGGGGGGTAAGACGCCGGGTCCGGATGGGTTCCCGGTTGAATTCTACAAGACTTATGGGGAAGACCTGGCCCCTAGGTTAATATCTTTGTTTTCGTCGGCCTCGGATTCGGGTGCACTCCCGGACTCGATGTGTGACGCGGTCATTGTGGTAATCCCCAAGGCCGGTAAAGATCCCACTCTGTGCTCCTCATACCGTCCTATCTCCCTCTTCAATGTCGATGCGAAGCTCTTCGCGAAGATCCTTGCCAATAGGCTTAACACTGTTATTACGGCCCTGGTCCACCCGGACCAGACGGGCTTCATGCCGGGTCGGGGGACTGACATTAACCTTTGTCGCTTACACACTCACCTCGCGGTGGCGGTCCCGGACGGCGCCGGCGTGGTGGCCTCGCTCGACGCCGAGAATGCCTTCGACTCTGTCGAGTGGGGCTACCTCTGGGCGGTTTTGTCGCGCTTCGGTTTTGGGCCCCGGTTTTTGTCCTGGATACAAATGCTGTATGCTCGTCCAAGGGCGCGTATTCGCACCAATGGGACCCTGTCGCCCCCCTTCTCCTTGGAACGGGGGACCAGGCAGGGTTGCCCACTTTCCCCGGCACTATTTGCCTTGGCCCTGGAGCCCCTGGCCGCGCAAATCCGACGCGACCCGGGGGTCCGGGGGGTCAAGGTGGGATCCCTAGAGGAGAAATTATCACTTTACGCTGACGACGCCCTTCTGTACCTGGCGGATGCGTCTGCCTCACTCGGTGAAGCACTGTCCCATTTTGAGAAATTTGCATCATTTTCGGGGGTGAGAATTAACTGGGACAAGTCAGTGCTCCTTCCTCTCCACCCATCGCTGTCTCGCTCCGACTCACACACCTCCCTGCGCTGGGTGGATGAGTTCACATATCTGGGGGTTAGAGTGGGCCTCGAGCCGAGGTCATACATGGAGAAAAATGTTCTCCCGACGTTAGAACATCTGTCCGGACGTTGTGCGGTCTGGCGTACCCTTCCCCTCTCGCCGGTCGGACGGGGAAACCTCATAAAGATGGTGATACTCCCCAAGTTGCTCTACTTCTTTCGCCAGACCCCTGTTATCATCCCGAAGTCCTTCTTCCGACGACTTGACAGCATAGTGACGGCGTTCATATGGGCGAACAGCCCTCCCCGGGTTGCCAAACGCTTCCTCTATCTCCCCCTGTCCCAGGGGGGTCTGGCCCTCCCAAACTTCCTTGCCTACTACTGGGCGGCGGTCCTGGTGACAGTCCGTTGGTGGTTTTCCCAGACGCGTCAGAACCCAGCGGTGACCCTTGAGGCGGCTATCCTGGGCTCTTACGCTGCTTTATCTAACCTTGTGTCTCGGGGGAGTAGGGCCCATCCATCGGTCACAGGTCCTATGGCTACTGTGGTTCGGGTGTGGCGGACCTCCAGGGTGCGTATGCTGAAGCCCAATACAATATCCCCACACACCCCGCTTTGGGGGAACCCTCTCCTTCCTCATCTGGACATGGTCCCCGACCCGGTGGTCTGGGCGCGGCGGGGCATCCTAACCCTCCGGCATATTATGCCGGACGGTGTGGTGTTGTCCTTCCGAGACCTGGCCCGTCGCTAAAAGGTCCCCCCCTCCCTGGGCTTTAGATATGCACAACTGAGGCATGCGCTTGTGGCCCAATTCCCGGATCCGGTTGCGCTCGAGTCGGACTCGGTCGAGCGCCTCCTGATTTCGGGTGTTATGGGGAAACCCCTCTCGTCCCTTTACCTGCGCTTTACGGTGGCGTACGACGCGGACACAGTGGGAGTCCTCGCCAAATGGAACACTGACATTCCTGATCTGGACGAGGAGATCTGGGAGGAATGCGTCTCTTCTTTCCTCCCGTCCATGATCGACTCTAGAGACCGATTTATCCAACTAAAATTCTTACACAGGGCCTATTACACCCCGCAGAGACTGGCTAAGATCTACCCCTCCAGGAGCTCCTTGTGCACTAGATGTTCGGGGGATACTGGGTCGTTCATTCATATGGTTTGGTCCTGTCCCAAATTGGAGCCGTACTGGAGAGAGGTGGCAGGTACTCTGTCAGACCGCTACGGGTTGGAACTCACGATGGACCCGAAGTTGTTCCTCCTTAGCTACCTGGGTGAGATTGAATGCGACGGATATACCAAACTGGGCATCACCTTTGCCCTGTTCTACGCCAGGAGGGAAATCCTACTCCGTTGGCGGGGCACTGACCTCCCAACTGTGTCTTCCTGGCTGGGAACAATCAATAGAGTCCTCCCATTATACAGATTAACGTATGAAAGCAGAAACTGCCCTGCAAAATTTGACAAGATCTGGTCAAACTGGATCGACACATCTAGCTGAGTGACTGACGGGTCCCCTGTGGCGCATCCTATCTGTACAGTGTGATGGGCGGCTGTTTTCCCCCTCCCCCTCCCTCCTTCCCCCTCACCTTCCCCTTTCCCCCCTCCCCCTCCCTCCCCCCTCTCCTCACCTCCTCCTTGGAGTCGCCCCCCCTCCGATCCTCCTCCCCTTTTTTGGGGGGCGGGGGTCAGTGGTGCTGGAGGGGGTGCCCTGATGGTTCTCCACCCTACCCTCACGGGGGGTGACCTCACGAGTGGCAACTAATATTTATAACTGTGGGGGGAGGATTGTCTGTGTCTCCTTAGCTTTCTGTATCACCGGATATGTGTGTAATCTATGTCTTTCTTTGATATGCTCTGGTACAATCATTCCGTTACCTCTGTAATCTCTGTACTGTCATTGGTTTGTGTGTATGTTTGTTGTTTGTTTTAAAAAGACAATAAAAACTTTTTCTGTCAAAAAAAAGAGTGGCGATCCCAACAGCCAAGTGTTTATAAGATGCAGCAAACTTCAAAGTGCAACACACACCTCATGTGTCTCCTAGCAGCTCACCTCACAGCTATACCTCTAATAGCCTGATAGATCCAACCTTCTGTCCGATGGCACGGTCTATCTGGGGGTTACCTTGCAGACCCCAGTGGCAGGTGGTGCGTATGAGGGAACAAACAGAAGAGCAAATAGCGTAACTCTGTCAGCCTAATGATGGCTCTAAGTATGGTGGGTATCAGATGCACTTACTCAAAGTAATAGGAGGATGAGCCTGTCTCCACGAGCTCGTAATTGTCCTGCTTCTCCTTTCTCTTAGGCCGCGTACACACGATCAAACCAAAATCCCCGCCGGCAGACAGCGCGGTGACGTGGCGGTGACGTTAGCGCCGCCACGCCACCGTCACCAGGAAGTAAAACACTTCCGCGCATGCGTCAAATCCATTCGACGCATGTGCGGGCAGATATGTCTGCTGGTTAGCGTACTAACCAGCAGACATGTCGGACGGACGGGTTCCCAGCAGACAAATTTTAAAGCATGCTTTAAAATCTGTCTGCTGGAAAAACCCGTCTGTCCGCCCGTACACACGATCAAATTTGTCTGCTGAAACAATTCGATCTCGTGTACGCGGCCTTAGTCTCATATGTTCACGCTTGTAGTAGCAGGTGACTCAGGCAATGGTAATGGAAAAAGAGAAGGGAAGGAGCAGGCCCGGATTTCCCACAAGGCCACCGAGGCCAGGCCTCGGGGCGGCAGGGCTCCGGGGGCGGCAGCGGCATGGGCGGTAAGTTGCTGTGTGGGGAATCCGCTCACTCGTTAAGTGAGGAGCACTGGTGTAATGTGGGCAGCCGATGGACCCGCGCTGTCCCTGGGTCCGATGCCTCAGTAAGCTGCGGGAGTCGGAAAACTACTGACAGCGCCGCCACCTGCACAGAACAGTGAGGGGGATCGCTGCAGCAGAGAACAATTACAGGAACCATGCCCTGTATCTGTGTCCATCCAGCAGCTGAAAGCTTTAAGACCTGCCTCCCTTCCCCGCTGGAGGCTGGTCGGACACAGATACAGGGTGCCACCATGGTTCCTAAATTGCTCCCCATCATCCCCATCTCCGTTAAAGTTTTGTGTCCAGTGGAATGGAGGTAGCGGGACACGGGAGCCTTGAACGAAGTACACGCATCAAGTGCTGATACAGAGAACAGGAGGAGGACCTGCGGGCGGAGGTAGCGGGACTCGGGAGCCCTGAACGAAGTACACGCATGGTGAGTAGATGGCTGTTTGTGATAGAGGCGGAGGCTGGGCGGGACGATGGGACTATAATGTCAGCATGTCTATGGAGGAGGAGCACTTATTGTGAGGCTGGAGGTTAAACCACATGTGTCTGGATGGCAGGGGGAGGAGCTCAGAACACCCTGATATTTTTTGAGGGGGCAAACTGGTGGCAATTGATAGGCACAGTGGTGACAATTAATGGCATGGCACAGAGGCGACAATTGATGGGCACAGTGGCTGTATTTGATGACATGGCACAGTGGCGACAATTGATGGCATCGCACAGTGGCGACAATTGATGGGCACAGTTGGGACAATTGATGGGCACAGTTGGGACAATTGATGGGCACAGTGGCGACAATTGATGGCATGGCACAGTGGCGACAATTGATGGGCACAGTGGTGACAATTGATGGGCACAGTGGCGACAATTGATGGACACAGTGGCGACAATTGATGGGCACAGTGGCTGCGTTTGATGGCATGGCACAGTGGTGAAAATTGATGGGCACAGTGGCTGCGTTTGATGGACACAGTGGCGGCAATTGATGGGCACAGTGGCAGCAATTGATGGGCACAGTGAGGCTGCAATTTGTTTTTGTTTTTTTTTGTTTGTTTGTTTGCGCCCCCCCAAAAATTGAGCACCAGCCGCCACTGCATCTAATTCTCCTATCCCCCCTTAAAATAAAAATAAAATTAATAAAAAAAAGTGATTAAAAAGTAAAGAGTAAGAAAATTAATATTAAAAATTATAAAAAAATATATACAAAAATAAAAAAAGTAAACAACAAGCTACAAAAAAAAGAAACAAATATTTGACCTAACAGTGCTGCCCCTGCCCTTGGATTGCCATTCTCGGTTGATTTGGGGGGGGGGGGTTTGTTTGGCGTGGAGGGGTGCATTGCGGAACCTGGCCTTGGGGCGGCAGGGAGAGCAAATCCGGCCCTGGGAAGGAGGGCACATTGCATAATCCAGTCGAAACACGTTTATTAATAAAAAACAATCGATAAAAAACTCACATTTGAGCAGCAACGGTGACATACATCCACGAGCAGCGGGCTCGTCTGCCATCCGTCAGAAAGTGCAGTTGTCCAGTGCTCCAATCCCAACGTGTATCGTCACGTCACTTCATTTACTCCATTACAGTGCCTTGAAAAAGGTAATCATACCCCTTGACATTTTCAACATTTTGTCATGTTACAACCAAAAAAGTAAATGTATTTTATTCTGAATTTTATGTGATAGACCAACACAAAGTGGCACATAGGAAGTGGAAGGAAAATGAAAAAAGATTTTCATTTTTTTTTACAAATAATAATCTGAAAAGTGTGGTGTGCATTTGTACTCGGCCCCTTAACTCTGATACCCCTTACTAAAATCTATTCTAGTGGAATCAATAGCCTTCAGAGGTCACCTAATTAGTAAATAGAGTCCACCTGTGTGTAAGTTAGAGAACCTTAGTGAACAAAAATCATCATGAAGGCCAAAGAACACACCAGACAGGCCAGGGAAAATGTTATGGAGAAGTTTAAAGCAGGGTTAGATTAAAAAAAAATATCCCAAGCTTTGAACATTTACCAGAGCTCTGTTTAACCCATCATACAAAAATGGATAGAGCATGGCACAAATGCAAACTTACTAAGCCATGGCCGTCCACCTAAACTGACAGGTCGGGCAATGAGAGCATTAATCAGAGAGGCAGCCGGTAGCTCTGAAGGAGCTGCAGAGAATCACTGATCAAAGCATATTCATGTGTTAGAATGGCCCAATCAAAGGCCACACCTAAATCCAATTGAGAATTTGCAGCAAGATTTGACAATTTCTGTTCACAGACACTCTCCGTCAAATCTGACAGAGCTTGACCTATTTTGCAAAGAAGAATGGGCAAACATTTTACTGTCTAGATGTACAAAGCACTGACTCGGGGGGAGGGGTCACACTCAGATATTTATTTGTAGAACATTTTTAAGACCATTTATAATTTTCCTTCCACTTTACAATTATTTATGTGCCACTTTGTATTGGTCTATCACATAAAATCCCACCAATCCCAACAAGAGTGAGAAGGAAGGGTAAAAGGAACACATAATTGCCAACATTTCTAAGGGCCCTTTCACACGTGCAGACCGTTCGTCCGTTTTTTTTACGGATGAAAAACGGACCGCAATGCATCCCTATGGGCTAGCGGACATTAGCGGATGAGCATGCGCTAATGTCCGTTTCCATCCGTCTCCGTTAAGCTCCGTTTTTTTGAACGGAAGAAAACCCTATTTTTCTTCCGTCAAAAAAACGGAACGGACGAAAAACAGTTTTTCATCAAAATATGTACAGGCATACCCCACTTTTAAGTACACAATGGGACCAGAGCATGTATGTAAAACGAAAATGTACTTAAAGTGAAACAATACATTTTTGTAATTGTAGGGTGGAGTGGGGGGTCAGGGGCTGTAGTGGGGGTGTCAGGAGCTGTTGTTGAGGTCTCAGGGGCTGTATTTGAGGTGTCAAGGGCACACTAGAACAGGGCAGGCTATGCTCTCGGAGCTTCAGCTCCTTTTACAGTACTTGTAAGGCACTTTACACCTGTGGGTATGTCCTTACTCGCGAGTGTATGTAAAGTGAGTGTACTTAAAGCGGGGTATGCCTGTAATAAAAAGAAAGTTCCAAAAAAAAAAAACGGATGAAAAAACTGATGAAAAACGGATGTGAACGGATAAAAAACTGATAAAAAACGGACGAAAAACGGATAAAAAACGGACGAAAAAAACGGATCAACTGATGAAAAAAAACGGACCTAAAAAACGGTCCGCACATGTGAAAGGACCCTAAAAAGGTTTTTAGGGGCACTTTTTTTTCTGTGCGTCCAGAAAGCAACTGCAGGCAGAGCATGTACTTTAATTAGGGGTGGGACATTCATTTAATATGGCACTGATTCTACAAGAAGGTTAATCATGTGCTTCCATCAGTGATCTGACAACAAATAAATAGTTAATGTCCATTCACTGGGGATGAGCTAGCAATAAAAGGGTTAATCATGTCAGTATAGCCAGGTACACACGGGCCAAATGCTGGGAGATAACGGCCGGTTAAAAAAAAAAAATGGCTGACATTCGGCCCGTGGGTATGTCGCTCTCTCCGACAGAAGCTGGTCGGCTTTTTTCGGACATGCACACTGGAAAAACAACTTTTTTTTTTTAGAAAGCCCATGGCGTGTAAAACGCACTCGAAAACTTCACCCGGTGCCCAAAAAATGTGCACATACATAAAGAGGTGACACAAAAATGTGTACAGGTGTACACAAGACCTCTAAAATCAGAGGGATTTGTCCTGATCCCCAGTGCCTTAGGCTCCATACGAGGACTGGTGTACTTTACACTTGGTCCGTCTGGCCGAAACCAGACAGACCAGACAGACCCCTTTCTCTGGAGGGTCTGCCGAAACAGACCCACCCAAGTTCTTGGTGGGGCTCCCCCAAAAGGAGACCCTATAACAGAGGACAAACAAAGCCAGAAGGCCATGTCCACCCCTCCCAAGACTTTTAGGGCAGGCCCGGGGACCTACACCCTACCTATCACACGGGCAATAACCGTGTACAAACATAAAAATACAAAAAGTGACAAACAAGGGCTTAAATAAAAGAAAGTGGGGAGAAGGAAGTGGAGAGGTGAGTGAAAAGTGGTCATTGTGTGATACAATGACTGTAACGGTCACCACCGCTTACGACCTTCCATCCACCCACGACAAGCTTATCTGACACACTCTGACAATCTTGCATACACGATCCATATCCATTCCCATAAACAAGATGAGACTCAAGCTCTGCACTTGCTTCAAAGATATGACAATGTATTGGTATTTTCTCAGCTTCTTATACAGTCTCAAGCATAATGCAGTTAGTCACAGGACAATGTAGTCTCCACCCCCCTTCACACCATGGGGGGCTTCAATCACACTCTAAAAGGCATTCAGGTAAGCTTACCATGTAGACTTGTCGGCACCGCATCTTCAATAGTGTTCAATTAACCTTGAATAATACACAGACATATAGTTGAATAAGTTATCTAGACAGCTTTATCACACAATGGCAGAGTCTTGTGAGAGTGAGTGCAATCAACACCTTCAACGGAATGTCTTTACAGTGAATAGCCAACACCTTAAGATATTTCAATAGCATATTATACAAAGGTATGACTCACTGTCTGGTTGACCTGGTCATGTCATCATGAACTCCTTGTGATATCTCAGTCCTAAAATGGAGTATTAATAATGTCCCATCTGTAATATATGAATTATGATTCTTTGTCACCCTATGGCCCTAGTGGACATAAGGTGACCCTAGACATAGGAATATCTCAGTCTGTCACGGTGCATTCCGTTACATCTCTCCCCTTTTGGTGGGAGACGGACACAGGTGGGAACCCCAAACGTGTTGACTCCGAAGTCCGTCAGTAGTTGCAGTCCTCCAATGCTGGTATCCATACTGTACCCCAAATAAATGGCTCCAAACTGAGCATTACTCACCCCGCCAACCTCTGCCTCTCTCAGAGAACACGCCTGCCGCTGGGGAGAAGGCAGGGTGGCTGGGCTCAGTCCATCATGCTGTTGGGGGTCTGGGCCAACTGCCCCCCCTTCCTGGGGTATACCAGTGGAGACTGAAGTCCCATCCACTGGTGCTTGGTGAAAACCCCCCGGTGCTTGCAAAGCAAAGCCGACATCCTCCTGTCCCAGTCCTGTACCATTTTCTGGGGTTGTGCCAGTGGAGACTGAAGTCCCATCCACTACCCCAGGAACCCCCTCTTCTGTTAGTGAGGAGCAGAGGCCTGGGGCACTCTGCTCTGTTGCCAGCTCTTTCCGCTGGGTTGCTGTGAGTGGAGACCACAGTCCCATCCACTACCACAGGGAACCCCCTCTTCTGTTAGTGAGGAGCAGAGGCCTGGGGCACTCTGCTCTGTTGCCAGCTCTTCCGCTGACAACTAGGTTGCTGTGAGTGGAGATCACAGTCCCATCCACTACCACAGGGCCCTCCCCCTCTTCTGCTAGTTGGGAGCAGAGGCCTGGGGCACCCTGCTCTGTTAGCCAGTGATTCAGCTGGGGTAAAAGCTTTACCACCTCAGCTTGTTGTGTGCTGGAGAGAGGGGCCAACCGCCCCGGCTCTCTGGAACTCCACACCATCCGCTTCGGCTTTAGGGATGGCAATCTCCATTTTTTCCACTGCCGATTCATCAGCCAGGAGTTCACACAGTTGTCATCTGAACTTCCCTTATAGTCCCAGGCAATGGGAGCCCCACCCTGCTGCTGAGCCGAGTCTAGCAGCTGTCTGTAGGCGACCTCCAGCTCCCATTCTTGAATGGCCAGAAATTCTAAATCTTCCTGTGACCAGTGGCCTCCCGAGATATTCAATTTTTCCTCTCTGTGCTCCATTATGTCCTCCAAGCGCCACTCCCGATCATCCCCCGAAGTCTGGATCACTGGACATCCTCCAATACAATAATCCCAGGCCATCATAGTCATGGCCTTCTGTGGGGCTGTCATCTGCTGGCCACGGGCACTCTTGGGCTACATACACTGGAGGGCTCTGTAGCTTTCATCCAGCTGCATCTCTGCCCGGATCAGCCTGCTTAACTCAGCTGTCCACCTCCTGCTTCGGTTGTTTCCCCAACAACAGCATTCGTACGTCATACTGCGGCCAGTACCTTGCATAGATGGAGGGCAGGACCTTTCCCTGGTTTTGCTGCTCCCGAGCTAACGCTTCCTTCCAGAGTTGGCACCGAATCACATCCGACCATCCCAACAGGACCTCCTCTGATACTGGTCCTCTATGCTGTATCCGCATCTCTTGTAATTTTTTGGAATTCCTCTTCCATGGAGACTGGTATCTGCACCTCTCCTCTCTCTTTAGTTGGTGCTGCTGTGACTTCAGCTGCTGCAGCACTTCTTCTCTGTAGCAAGGTGGCATTCAGAGCCGCAATAACTCGGTCCCTGATCTCCGGTGGAGGGTTAGGACCATAATGTGCCAGTCTTAGGTTAACAGCCCGATCAAAACTTTCTTCCTCGGGTGTCCTGTCCATTACGGCGGGCCTTTTAGCTCTATCCATTTCGACCAGTTCTGCGATAATGTCCCTTTTCTTACGGTTGCTGGCCGGTCGGCTCTCCAGTAAGTCCATGAGGGAAGAGAGCTTCATCCGTTCATACACCGTCTCCATTGTCATGTGTCCTTGTAGCCGTCCTTCTGAAGATGGAATCATCCCACTGCTGTGCCACCAATGTAACGGTCACCACCGCTTACGACCTTCCATCCAACCACGACAAGCTTATCTGACACACTCTGACAATCTTGCATACACGATCCATATCCATTCCCATAAACAAGACGAGACTCAAGCTCTGCACTTGCTTCACAAGATATGACAATTTATTGGTATTTTCTCAGCTTCTTATACAGTCTCAAGCATAATGCAGTTAGTCACAGGACAATGTAGTCTCCACCCCCTTCACACCATGGGGGGCTTCAATCACACTCTAAAAGCCATTCAGGTAAGCTAACCATGTAGACTTGTCGGCACCGCATCTTCAATAGTGTTCAATTAACCTTGAATAATACAAAGACATCTAGTTGAATAAGTTATCTAGACAGCTTTATCACACAATGGCAGAGTCTTGTGAGAGTGAGTGCAATCAACACCTTCAACGGAATGTCTTTACAGTGAATAGCCAACACCTTAAGATATTTCAATAGCATATTATACAAAGGTATGACTCACTGTCTGGTTGACCTGGTCATGTCATCATGAACTCCTTGTGATATCTCAGTCCTAAAATGAAGTATTAATAATGTCCCATCTGTAATATATGAATTATGATTCTTTGTCACCCTATGGCCCTAGTGGACATAAGGTGACCCTAGACATAGGAATATCTCAGTCTGTCACGGTGCATTCCGTTACAATGACCATGCATCAAAAAGGCCTGGCCCAGGAGGCAGGTGAAAAAAAAACTGGAAAACCAGCAGCCGACCAATTCCCAATAGGTGCTCTCAGCCAATGGGCAGTGGGCGGGTCCCCCCGTCAGAACACAACAGCTCAGCGGTGGAGATCGCTGTACTTCGCATAGCGAGTACAGTGACTCTGACCGAAGCTAATAGTTCTTTGTCACTTTGAACAGGAAAAAACTATAGTGTGCACCAGGCTTTAGACTGTAAGATTCCTGGTGGCTAGAGAGACATGATTAACCTTTTTATTTCTAGCAAATCCTTGCTGGCTGTACATTCCTTTCATAGCTAGCAGATCCCCAGTGGCTGGACATGATTAACTATTTCATTGCTATCAGATCCTTGATGGAAGCATATGATTAACTTTTTCTTTGCTAGCAGAGCTCTGGTGGAAAAGCATGATTAACCCTTTGTGTCTTACAGACACAAATAAACCCAAGCACAATCATTGTAAAGTGTATTTACACTCAAAATTGTTATTTCTTTGTTTTGAGCAGAGAGGGAAGGATTAGAGTCCCCAGACTGTAAAAACCTGACAGAAGTTCTAATTCTTCACAGTCTAAAAATAGAAAAAAAATGTTGGCTTGATGCACACTTTAAAATTGTTAACCTTTCCAATACATATGAATTAAAAAATAAACAGGAAAACCTCACGCTCATAAAATATCAGTGAATAAAAAGTATATTTATAACGCAGACTGCTGCACTTTAAAATTTCCGAATTAAGAAACAAATACATTTTTAAAAAATATATAAAAGACTGCGCTGTCTGCTATTCCAACCCCATCAATAAAGTGAAGGTGATATAGTGAAACAATGTTGTTACAATTGTTTCAGTGTTACATAATAACCACCATTGCATATACGAAAATAAATCAATACATGAAAAAAAATGAAATAATCCTGAACAAAAATAACAAAATATATGGTGCACTCTTATAAATAGTAATATTAACACACTTAAGTGCTTAATGTCCAAATAAAGTTTCAGATTATAGTGCAGCATTGAAAATACTCAAAATCTTTAGAGATGTTCTTTATCGTTCCTCTTATAGATATATCACTTGAATTTGATTTGTTATTTTACTACTAGCAGTCATTGGACTGTGACTCCAGGTTAACATGCTTCACATTATCCTTCTGGTGTCTTGATTGCTTTATAACGAGTGACTGACGTCCCAGCTCTATCTTGCAACCCCAGATGAGGCCTGTTATGATGAAACACGTTGGGTAGCACAGGAGCTGAGACGTCACTAGGTTACCGATCTGCTGGTTAAATCTGCGCTCGGATTTGATGCTTTAGGCCTCATTTCCACTGGCGTTTTTACAGCCACTTTTCTGAGCGTTTTTTGCAGCTTAAAAACGCCTGTCCATGTTAGTCTATGGTATCATGCCCACCATGACGTTTTTGAGCTGTAGATAGCTAAGCTGCAAAAAAACGCGGGGCCAGTGCGTTCTGAAGCTCCAGCAATAGAGCTGTAAAAACGCCAGACATAAAAAAAATGCTTAGAAACGCGCATTAACGCTCAAAAACGCGGCCGCGGCGTTTTTAAAGCTCCAGCTTTAAAATAAACATGGACAGGCGTTTTTAAGCTGTAAAAAACGTGGCTGTAAAAACGCCAGTGGAAATGAAGCTGGCGTTTTTACAGCCACGTTTTTTACAGCTTAAAAACGCCTGTCCATGGTTAATAGATATCATTACATATTGCACAATGGGCCTTTTCTTTTTTTTTATATTTAATCCTTCTTTATTTAGGAAATATTAATTTTACAACATAAGTTACTTAACAATTGCATTAGAATCAACAAAATAAAACAAAACATTCACTTATTATCTCATAGTCCTTTGTAGGCTTAGATTCTCGAACTATTTATTTCTCTTATATTACCATATCTCCTTTTCCTTTCCTTCCTCTTTTTTCTCTCTTCCCTCCCTTCCCCTCCCTTTCCTTCCCCCCCCCCCAAAAAAAAAAAAAAACCCCTCCCACCCCACCAACCCCACCTCTTTCTCTCTCTCTCTCCCTCCCCCAGGTCCGAGCTCTTCATCCAATCCCTTGGAGCCTCCCTCATTCCCATTCCATCACTCCCCTCCCATCAAACTCCTCCCTTCTTCTGAGTGCATGAATGCATTCCATGCTCCCAGGTCAAGTTATATTGTTCCTTTCTGTCTTGGGCTGATAGAACCACATCCTCTATTGCACCAATATCCTCACCCTATAGAGCCAATCGGTTATCCTAGGGGGATTATTTTTTCTCCAGTTTTGAGTTATCCCAGCTTTAGCTTCGTTAATCATATGGCATATGATTGATTTCTTATATGTTTTTATTGGGATCTGTGTTAGATGCAGCAGACAGAAAGCTGGGTCGTCCTGCAGTTGGTATGTTGTAAATTTTTGGGTTATCCTTAGTACTTCCTCCCAGTATTTCCTAATCCTTGGACATGTCCAAATAAATGATATATAGTTCCCCTATCTTCCTGCATCTCCAACAGATATCTAGGGTTCCCGGAAATGCCCTACTCAATTTCTCTGGTGTGTAGTACCATCTATTTAATATTTTATAGTTTAATTCTTGGAGCCTACTGCTTATTGATGTTTTCAAGGTTAAATTAATTATTTTCTGTTGCTGGATCTGTGAAAAATTCCTCTCCATATCTCTGGCCCATTCTCTTATAGATGGTATCTCCTGGCCTTCTAAAGATGTTATTCCTAACCTATACAACCTAGATAATAATTTATCCGGGGGTTCCTGGTTTTCACAGTATCTTTTCAAATTGTGTTAGTTCCCTTTTATATCTACTTGTTGATCCCAAAGAGTTCAGGAAGTGGCACAACTGTACCGCTTGCCAATTTTTAATCCCGTATT
The DNA here is from genome assembly GCA_029574335.1 of Rana kukunoris. Lineage (NCBI taxonomy): Eukaryota > Metazoa > Chordata > Amphibia > Anura > Ranidae > Rana > Rana kukunoris. The sequence continues at coordinate 228,537,224 of CM056049.1, forward strand.
TTCCTTCCTGGATTACCAATAAGGGTACAGTTGGCCACCTATCCTGTTCTAAAAAATGTGATATCTGTGTAAGGCCCCTCTCTCTAAGACTCCTATATGCTCCTTTCTCCATACCTGGTGGGAAACCGGGGTTTCCTAATACTGGATATAATGGGGAGAAGCTTGAGGTATGTTTTCCTAACTGGCATATCTTGTGGCCTATTGCTAACGTCGTCCCTATAATTGGATGGTTTTTTAACTGTTTCGGCAGTGTTTTGATAGCACCATATTGCTCTTTGCAGTGGGACTTGGCTAATTTCTTGCTCTAGATCTACCCATAGTTTTGTTCCTATCCTCCTGCCCCATTCTATAATCCTTCCCATATGAATCGCTTGATAGTATTTGGTTACATCTGGTATTGCTAAACCCCCATTACTCTTGGGTAGGCACATCCTACTCCTACTAATCCTAGGTTTTTTTCTTAGCCCAGATAAACTTAAAAAGGAGCCTATTTATTTGAAGTAAAAAGGGCCGGGGGGATCTTGATTGGTATTGTTTGAAGGAGATATAGTATTCTGGGAAGTATACTCATCTTAATAGCATTACATCTCCCAAACCAAGAGTGAAATCCCTTCTGCCATCTCTTCACATTATCTTTGATTATGTTCATCAATGGGGGGAAATTTGCTTCAAAAGTATTACCAAGTTTTGGTGGGATATAAATCCCCAGATATTTCAGGGCTGTCTTAACCCACTTAAACTTAAAATTAGGTTCCAAGGTTTGTTGTAGGCCCCTCGGTAGTTCCACACTCATAGCTTCTGATTTCTCATAGTTAATTTTTAAGTTGGCTAATTTCCCATATTCCTCTATTTCTCTCATCAAATTCTGTAGCGACTCCCGGGGGTGAGACATGGTAAACAACATGTCATCTGCAAATGCAGAAATTTTATATTCTCTGTCTCCTATATCTAATCCCCGGACTCCCGGATTTTGCCTAATCCTATTCAGCAGAGGTTCCAGTGTCAATACGTATAGTAACGGGGATAGTGGACACCCCTGTCTTGTTCCATTTAATATTTTAATAGGCTCTGAGAGGATTCCATTTACCTTGACTGATGCTTGAGGTGTAGTGTACACCCCCATAATCCATCTATACATATGTTCTCCTAATCCAATATGTCTCAGTACTCCTGCCATGAACTTCCAATTAACTCGGTCGAAGGCCTTTTCGGCGTCTGTACTGAGGAAGATCGAGGGTGTTTTGGTTTCCCTTGCCCAGTGTACCAGGTTCAATACTTTAATGGTATTATCCCTGGCTTCCCGGGTCGGGATAAAACCCACCTGATCTAAGTGTATTAGCTGTGTCAGGAAGGGTTGTAATCGGGCTGCTATTAGTTTAGAGAAAAGTTTTAGATCTGTATTCAACAATGAGATCGGGCGATAACTACCGCACTCCGCCGGGTCCTTCCCTTCTTTGGGGATCACCGCAATATGTGCCATAAGGGCTTCCGGACGGAACGCGGTGGTAGAGCGGCCGATTCCCATTGAACAACCCAATCATATATGGTCCAAGGATGGGGAAGAAATGCTGGTAGTACTGAATAGAAAACCCATCTGGGCCAGGGGCTGGCTTCCCTTTTTTAACCATTTTCATAATTCCTTGAAGTTCCCTCCATTGAGATAGGTCTATCGAGGATCTCCCTTTCGGTTGAGGGTATTCTTTTAAGTTGTGTTGAGGACAGATAGTCCTCAATCCTTCCTCTAGGGATATCTTTTTGTTCTAATTATATAAGGAGGAGTAGTATTCTCTAAATCTCTGCGCTATTTCTTTAGGGAGTGACATTATCTGGCCGTTCTTGCCCCTTGATATGTGGTATGTACACAGTATTCCTAATATCTTTTAATTTCCCCGCTAATACTTTACCACACTTGTCACCTAATTCATATGTTGTCCTTCTACCTACTTGGATAATCGCTTTAGCTTTATACCTCAGTAGGTCCGCTAACTCCCTCCTTTTATGTCCTAGTTCTTCTCCTACTTTAATTGACTGTGTACCTTTATGTTGAATTTCCAGGGTTTGGATATCTGTTGTTAATTTCCTAACCTGACTCTCTCGATTTTTCTTTATTCTTGCCCCATGCTTTATCAATAAACCCCTCATCACCGCCTTGTGGGCCTCCCACACCACACTTGGGTCGCTCCCCGGGGTATCGTTGGTCCGAAAGTATTCTCCTAATTCCTTTTCTACTGCTTCTTTGACCTCTGGGGTCTGCAGTAGACTTTCATTCAGACGCCAACGATGTCCCGTGGAGAGAGCCTTACCTGATATTATTATGTCCATTGTCACTGGGGCATGGTCTGACCAGGTTATATTTCCAATTTTTACTTCCTCCACTCCCGTCAATAAATAATGGGGCATCAGAAAATAGTCCAGCCGGGAATATCTTTTATGTGGATTAGAGTAAAAGGTGTATAGTCCCTCTCCTCCCCATGTAATATCCTCCATACGTCAACCAACTGCATTTCTTTTAACTTTCGCAAGACTCGCCTCCAAGATTTCCCTGATAGAGAAGAAGATCCTAGGGATGTATCTGATTTGGGGTCTAATGTCATATTAATATCTCCTCCTAGTATCAACTTCCCTTCTGTAAATTTATCTAATTTAGATAGTACTTTAATCAGGAAGGTATCTTGACTCGTGTTAGGCGTATATACAGTGGCTAGTGTTACTTTCTCGTCTCCTAAAGTGCCTTTTAGGAATATATACCTTCCATTTTCGTCTATCTGTTTTTCCGTTAATGACCAAGCAATCTGGTTGGATATTAATATAGCTACTCCTTTAGATTTAGATGTTGAACTGAATGAGTGGTAGACACATGGAAAAAATCTATTTTGTAGGTAGGGTAACCGACTGGCTCTGAAATTGGTTTCTTGGACAAAGGCCACATCTGAGCGCATTTTTTTTAATTCACCCAGGAGCATTCTCCTTTTTTCTGGGGTATTTAATCCTTAACATTAAAAGTGGTAATCCTTATACCCCCCATCTTTGCAGCTCAGAGTCCTCTCCCCTCTCCTCCTCCCCTTGGGCCCGGGAGACAGGGATAGATGAATGGGTGAGCGAGGAAAAGGAACCACGCCCAGGAGAGAAGAGAAAGAGAGAGAGAGAAAAAAAAAATGGAGAGGGGCGAGAAATGTATCCCCCCTCCGACCCAATCCCCTTACTTATGACCTAGGGATCAAGAGGTATGGTACCAAGACCCCCCCCCCCCTCTACCCCAGAGCCAATTTAGCTCCTGCTTACTTACTCTAGTACTCTATTCCCTAAGTATCCCCCTGAGTAATTCCCTATCGGGGGGGTATTGGTTTGCGCATCCTGCATCACGGTGCACCCGCACTCCTCGCATCGCGGTGCCCCCGCACCCTCCTTCCACCCTCCTTCCACTTTATTTCAATCGTGCTTTATTTCAGTATGCTATTGCCCATAGTAATTGCCCATCTCTATTAATCCCTGGATCTCAAACCTTCCTATTTTACTTCCTACCCCCCCTTCCCCCTCCCCCCCCCCCGTCCCCCTCCCGCCCACCCCGTATAATTGCCCCCTTAAGGGGCTAAGGGGCTCCTTCTCCCTAGGTGCCTAGGTCCTAATATAACCTAGATAACGCCAGAGTAATTAATCCTCCCTCCTCTAAGTGTCTTCGCCCTATAAGTATCCCCTCCCCCTTCCTAGTACTGGAGTTGAATCCCTCTATAGGGTATGGTACTAGTTGTTTCTATAGTCTCTCCTCTTCTCACGGTACATGATGCATAGTAATCTATAATATGGTATTCTTACAATAGTTCAAGAGAGAGGAAGGCAAACAACAAAACTAATTTTATAGTGCATTCTAAAACATCCTGCGTAGCATATCTCAATAGATGCACTATCTAAATATCTTCCCTCAGGTCTAATTCACGTATCTATTCATAATACATCAATTTTACCCTAGCAAAACCTTGATATACCTTAGTAGTACATTAATAATTCCAAATAAAATATATTAATAAAATATATTGAAATATATTAATCCTTGTATCCAGTACTGGGAATAAGTCCCTCTAAAAATATGTGTACTAATTATTTCAATAGTCTATCGTCTTCTCACAGTACATGATGCATAGTAAAAACTAGTAAACAATAATATAGTATTCTTGCAGTAATTCAAAAGGAAGGAGAGCAAACAACAAGACTAGTTTTTTAGTGCATTCTAAAACATCCTACATAACGTATCTCAGTAGATGCACTATCTCTTAATAGCTTCCCTCAAGTCTAATTCACATACCTCTTCATAGTACATCAATTTTACTCTAACAAAACCTTAATAAACCTTAGTAGTATATTAATAATTCCAAATAAATTATATTGATCCTTCTACCCAGGTTATCGATAGACTTGCTTGGGGGTTGGGTGCTCCCTCCCCCTCCACCCACCCTCTCCCTCTCCCTCCCCCTCCCCTCCCATACGTGTCATTCCCTTAATGTGCGGTGATAATTAGTATTGATTGTGTATAGAACTTACTACTTTAATATTGACCCTATAGTTGTGGCTAACCTATCTAGTGATATACCCTCCTAATTATAAGTCCATTGGACTCTCTTATTAATTCCCACCACCCTTAACCTTGTGTAGAGTGAATTGGATATTCTCTCTATTGTAGTGTGTTAAAGTGTATTATTGAATTATAGTGTATAATGTGATTATATTACCCCCCCTTTAAACCCATCCCCCTCCTACCCCCCTTTTAACCCCCACCCCCCGCCCCCCCTTCCCTAGCCTATTCCTCCCCTCTAGTCTCTATTCCCCCCACCTCCCCTTCCTACCCCCCACCCCACACCCCTCACCCCCCTCTCAGCACACCACACATTCTTAACACCAGCTACCCCACTCTGGAGTTTTTCCAACAGGAATAAAAAAAAAAAAAAAGTCCAGAGGGGGGGAAGGCTCTAAAAAAAAAAAAAAAAGAAAAGGGGAACCCGTCAAAGGGAAAAAAGGGAAACTACAGAACAAATCAAATAGGCACCACGGGACAGAACAAACAAAACGGGCTAGTCTCTCTCAGGGATCCAGACACAAAAAAAAAAGAGGGAGGGGGCAGAAAGGGAGTAGTCCACGGGACCTCCAGTTTCAGCTATTCCTTAAGATTGGCTGTCTCCAATCCTCCACCTCCACAGGGTCGATCCCCAAAAAGGAGAAGAGTTCCGGTAAGTCATTTTTGGAGCGCAGCCAAAATGTACCTGTATCTTGTTTCCTAATTAACACCGATATTGGATACCTCCAACTGTATGTTCCCCCTAGTTCCCTTATTCGATCTAATATGGGGCGTAGCATAGCTCTCCGTTGCAGAGTAGCACTTGACAGGTCTGGTAGTATCTTCAACTGGGCTCCATTAAATTCTATAGTCCCCATATCCCAGGATTTCCTTAATATTGCCTCTTTTTGTTTAAAATAATGCAGTCTGCAAATCACATCTCGAGGCCGAGAGCTATCCTTGGGTTTGGGGCCAAGGGCCCTATGCACTCTGTCCATCTCAAGATTTAAAGGTGAGGCGTCCTTTAATAATATCAAAAAAATATTTTTTTACCGTCTCTTGGAGGTCTTCTGGGACAGCTGCTTCAGGGATACCTCTTATACGTAAATTATTCCGTCTGTTTCTGTCTTGCATTTCTTCTAGTTGCAACTGTAGAGAATTAATCGCATCTAATTGTTTACTCCTTTCCTGTTCCAGTGTCATCACACGCAGTGCGAGGTCTTTGGATGTACTTTCATTTATTGTCGTGCGTTTTTCCAAGCCCTTGACCTCCCCTTTGATCTCTTCCATATCTCTGGAGTGGGCTTCCTCTATTTTCATAATTAATGTAGTGATATCCTCTCTTGTTGGTAGCGCCTGGATCAGGGATTTTAGAGTCTCAAGCTCACTCTTCCCCCTTCACATAATCTGGATGGGGAATCACTTCCCCTGTATTAATCACCCGGGGGCTTTGAGGGGCTATCTGGAGTGTCTCTACGTCTGCCCGCACCTCTAGCCTTGGAATAGTAGTCTGCGTTTGCATTTGCAGACTCTCCAGGTTCTGGGCCTGCTCGCCCCCTTTCTCCATTTTTGAAAAATAACTCTGGATCTCCAGATGTCCCGCTAAGCTGTGTGGCTGTGTTGACAGTGCAGTCCTCCGGGGGATGTCCGTGTGTCTCTCGCTCTAGCTGCACTCATGCCTCCCCTCCACTTTCCACCTGCAATTTCTCAGTTCTCAGGCTTTACGCTACACATTCCTTTTGGCGTCTCCACAGGACGATTAGGGGCACTTAGTGCTTGAGAGCTGTCTTAGTTGTTTAATCAGACTAGGGCTATGCTGAAGCAGAATCGCCACACAGTTCACTCCAACCCTCTGCACCTTACCCATTACACACCGTCCCCACCTAGCCAACCATGGAGCCGTGGATCACAGACTTAGCCTCCCCGCCTGCACATTCACTCTTCCTCCGGTCTCCGGTCTCCTCGGCTTCTCCTTCCCCACATCCAGCTCCCTTCACTTACAGTTCCGCCGGAAGAAAAGTTCCTTCTGCGCCGTTAACATGCAGATCGCACAGTCAGCGAGGGGTGGAAGGTGGGGGGCGCAAGCTGCTCCAAACAACAACAGCGAGAGGGAGGAGGGTAGGCTGCCAACACTCTCCAGGGGTAGTCCGGGGAGTTTTCGCCGGGGATCCTCGCCAAGTCAGACCGTCCACATACTACCTTTCTCGGGCTATAGCTTTGTATTACGCACGGAGGGGATGGAGGTAGCGGGAGCTCACACCTTCACCGCCTCACTCAGCCATGCGCAAACCACGCCCCTGCTCTGGAAACGCTGGTTTTCCCACGCGAGATAGACAGGAGTAATCGCTCTGTGAATCTGGCCCACGGTGTATATATGGGCATATCTGTTCTGCAGTGGTTACTGGGCTGCTTTCAAACTGACCAGAAGATGCAGAGCATCGCACCTGCGTGTTACCTGCAAGTCTATTGCAAAGTGCAGGAAAGCCAAAGGTACACTGCGTTGGTAAATCACAGCGCATCAGTGTGAAAGAAGCCTTGGACCCCTTTCACACGGTCAGTCCTACCCAATTGGACCCTCCCCTCTCCTCTAAGGAGTGGCAGATATAAACCGACTTGTGTCCTACCTCCAATCTGATTTGCTTTAAAAGAGTATAGTGGGCTGTGTCCCTGTCCGCTCTGCATATGCAGAGCAGACATGGACTTGCTATTCACCCGCTCCGTTTATTGTGGCCCGTGACCGGTTACCAAGTCGCTTAAGTGGCCCTCACGCTTCAAAAGGTTGGGCACCCCTGCTCTAGCTGCACCAGATTTTGAACTCTCCAGTATTAGTAAATTAACCCCTTAATGTCCTCATTTGCAAGTTCTACAGTTTATGGAGTATCCCTTGAGTCACCCTAAGCTAAGTTCATACCCCCCCCCCAAAAAAAAAGACATGTACAACCTGTTTTCTGACTTGAGTGATTGGGAAATACCGTGTGCCTGGCTGCTAAGGTGCCTATCGGGGAATGGAATCTGGGATCAAACAGACGATACCGTCTGTGAGCAATACCAGCCCTGTGTCCTATACTATACAACCAGGGCCTTCTTTAATGCAAAAAAGGCAAAAGGAGTAGCTGCCCTGGGCCCAGTTAATATGTGTGTAGAACACATAACAAAAAAGCCTAGGGAATGCCCAGGGAATAACCAAGCCTACTTACCGACCAACTCGCAGACAACCAATTAACCTGTCTAACAGTATGCGTTAAAAACAGGGGTTTTGTCCGCACGCATTTGCAAACGCATGCGTGAGCCACAGAGCCGCGCCAAGGCACCCCATAATTCTGTGGTCCTAACACTAAACAGTGATATGTGTGTACAACAGAGGATGGGTTCACATATATGCGGGTCCAGTTTTGGTGCAGAGTCCGCTGCAGTTTCCATTTAGCGGTTCAGGTGTTGACACTGAAATCGCACCTGAACTGGACTGAAAAACGCACAGGAACCTTTTTCAATTTGCACCGGCCTGCTTATATGTGAACCGGCTCCATTGAAAGTCTTGTTCACATGGTATGTGAACCAAAACACAAGGGACAATGGGGGTTATTTACGAAAGACAAATTCACTTTGCACTACAAGTGCAAACTACAAGTGCAAAGTGCACTTGGAAGTGCAGTCACTCTAGATCTGAGGGGACATGCAAGTAAAATAAAAAACAGCATTTCTTTATCGTACATCACGGGACACAGAGCGCATAGCCATTACACTTGGGTTATATGGGTACCTTCAGGTGTGGACACTGGTGTAATCAATTTCACAGGAAGTTTCCTCCCTATATAACCCCCTCCCACTGGGAGTGCTTCAGTTTTTTCGCCAGTGTCTTAGGTGTTGGTCACGTCTAGCGGTCCCTCGGAGGTCTCGGGACCCAGGATAGCTAGCCGGATCCGTCCGAAGTGCTTCAAAGCCAAGGTGTACGGTACCCGGGCCCTGCTGGAGTGGGGTTTTGCCTATAATGCCTCTCCTTGGAGGGCTGGATTCTGGGCTCCAGTGCCTTAGTCTCTTCCAAGAACTAAACGCTACTGATGCCAGGATGCTATATAGGTCCAGGGGTGTGGGTTCCTTAACACAGGACCCCGGTCCCTGAAGGTCCAAGACAATACCCACGGAGATGGGGGAAGGCTGGGCCTCTTGCATTTTGCAATACCCTGCGGCGTGGAGCAGGTAAGAGGGAAACTGCGGGACTTGGTTCGACAGTAGGTATCCCCCTGGGGGTTCTGGGTTGGCTAATGGTATGCTTGTGCATCAGCCACTATCTCCACTATGTCTGTTGAGGCAGGATGGGATGTACTAATGTTTACCCAGATAACATGTAGATATATATATGCTTTTAAGAGATATGTATTTTGCTACTCCCCCCAGATTTGCCTGTTAGCATGATACTGCAGCCCCACATGTATAGAGAGGAAGTGCTGACAAAACTCCTGTTTCCTAGGAAGCCTAGGGAGACAGCTTCCTCTATGTGTGCACTACAAAGATTAGTGGCTTACCAGGTGTCTGTGTTTCTAGCGCTGGTCCAGGCTTCTCCTCTGCTCTCTGCTTCCTCCATGTTGGTTTCAGCGTGGGGGGGGGCGGGGCGCGCGTGCGCGCCGCCTTTTACAACGTCAGTGGGCGTGGGGGGGGGGCGGGCCAGCAGCGTCAGTCTCAGATAAAGCAAAAAAGCATTTCCTGGCTGGTCATTCCCTCCTGAGAGCAGTGGAGAGTGAGGACATAGAGCGCGCAGCTGAGCCAGTTCTGGCTAACAGTGACACCCAGTGGTGGTTTTTGGATCTTCAGGTCTGGACTTAAAAGTCCACACTGACCAGAAAAAAAAAAAAAAAAAATATTTTTTTGCTTAAAGGGACTCAGCCTTAGATCTGGCAGTGTCTGAGTCGGGCAACCTTGGACTCCAGCTAACGGGCATTGGTGTGGCAATACTCACAGGACTTTCCTCTGTATTGCCGCCTTCTCAGGCGTATGAAAATTTTGAAAAGATTTTACATAGCCTGTCCTTATTAATGTTTCACTTCTAGCTACAACAGTTGGGTGTTGGCTGTAGGGGTGTCTCAAGGTTGTGCAATGGCTCCCAAGGGATCAGGACCAGCTAAGGCTGCAAAAGGTGCCAAAAAAGTAAAGGGGTCTCCAACGGGGTCAGAGGATTTGGGCCAGGCTCCAGTGGTCCCACCCTCACCAGATAGACCACCGAACAGCATCGTGCAGGAGCCATTGAGGGTGCTAGGGGCAGAGGCGGCCCCCAATCAACCCATTCCCGTTTATGTTACGGAAGAAATGCTAGAATCCACCCTGGGTGGGCTAGAGAAAAGGTTAACTGCTTTAATTGCCCGCTCTTTGCCGGGTGGCAAACGGGCTAGATCCCCGTCACCTAAAACGGTGTGTTCAGATGCAGAGGTCCTCTCTTCGGAGGAATTGGACCCACAGGGGGATCAAGCGGACCTGAGTCCTGACGGGTCAGACATTGAAGATTCCACTATAGATGAAATTTTTTCGGCTTCTCAAGCAGAGAGTCTGTGGATCCAGTCTCTGACGGATATGGTTCGCACTGCTTTTAAACTTCCAGTGTCAGAACAATTAGCCCCCGCGGTATCCTCTTTAGGTTCCTTGAAGGCACCATTGAGTGGTGCATCTTTTCCGGTTCACCCCCTTCTGGAGAGCGTGATTTTTCAGGATTGGGCTCGACCCGATAGGATTTTTATCCCTCCTTAAAGGTTTACCATTCTCTATCCTATGGAAGAAGAATTTGCAAAGAAATGGGCACTCCCTACCGTGGACGCAGCCATTTCCTGCGTAAATAAATCCCTGACCTGTCCGGTGGAAAATGTCCAGGTGTTTAAAGATCCAGTCGACAAAAAATTGGAGACCCTACTGAAGGCTTCTTTTACCACAGTAGGTGCCGTGGTTCAGCCAGCAGTGGCAGCCATTGGCGTTTGTCAGGCTTTAAAGGATCAGACTAAACAGATATTAAAGGACATACCGGCTCAGCAAGCTCGTGAATTGGCTGACCTCCCAAGAGCTCTCTGCTTTGCAGTAGATGCTATTAAGGACTCCGTTCAACAGGCGTCCCGTTTATCTCTGCTGTTGGTTCATATGCGTCGCCTTTTGTGGCTAAAAAACTGGTCAGCAGAGGCACCCTGCAAAAAGCTTTTAGCAGGATTTCCCTTTCATGGTGGGAGACTATTCGGTGAAGACCTAGATAAATATATCCAGACCATATCAGGTGGTAAAAGTTCTTTCTTGCCCATCAAGAAAAGAGCACGTGGGCCCGCATTTAAGCGACAGGCCTTCGCAGGCTCGGCCCCTTCAACTTCCCGTCAGTATCGACGGCCTCCCGGGCGTTCGGCATTTAATAGCCACCCACAAGGACAAGCCACGACAGGCAAGAGGCCATGGTCTCGCAAGCCGGTTAAACCAGTCCTTAAGTCAGATTCATGAAGGGGCGCCCCCACTCTCTTGGGTGGGGGGAAGGCTTCGGGTCTTCTCCGAAGTGTGGAAGGCCAGAATTCCCGACTCTTGGGTAAGATCCGTGGTAACCACGGGCTACAAGCTAGAGTTTCGGGAAGTCCCCCCTCCTCATTTTCAGGGGTCAAGTCTTCCAAGCGACCCATTAAAGAGGGCCTCTCTTGCAAAAGCAATGGATCGTCTCTTACTCCAAGGAGTAATCGTAGAAGTACCAACCCAGGAATGGGGTCTGGGATTCTACTCCAACCTTTTCATAATACCAAAGCCCAATGGCGACGTCAGGCCTATCTTGGACCTCAAACGCCTAAATCGCTTTCTAAACATTCAGACCTTTCGTATGGAGTCCATACGTTCGGTGGCAGCCAGCCTACATCAAGACGACTTCCTAGCATCTATAGACATAAAGGATGCGTATCTGCAAGTGCCGATCTACCCGGCACATCACAGGTTTCTTTGTTTTATGATAGATCACCGCCATTACCAGTTCGTAGCCCTCCCTTTCGGGTTGGCAACAGCTCCGCGGGTATTCACAAAGGTGTTAGCCCCGGTGCTAGCCGTCCTAAGGACAGAAGGCATTTTAGTCTTGGCATACTTGGACGATCTTCTGGTTATCGACAGCTCAGCCTCCAACCTCAATCAGGCAGTAGGTCGCACAGTTCTAGAGGAATTCGGATGGATTGTAAATCTAGAAAAATCGGTATTGAAACCCACAAGGCAGTTGGAATATCTAGGCCTTCGGCTAGATACAGACTGCCAGAGGATAATTTTGCCTCAAGCAAAGATCAGATCAATAGCTCAAGCAGTTCAAATGATCTTAGGCAAGAAGAGGCCGACTATTCGCCTATGTATGCGACTGCTGGGGAAGATGGTGGCTGCCTTCGAGGCAGTGCCCTACGCCCAGATCCATACCAGATATCTTCAGGCAGCCATTCTCTCTGCTTGGAACAAGTCCATTCAGGCGTTAGATCGTCCGTTAGTGCTCTCCCCGAAGGTCCGGCGCAGCCTGTCTTGGTGGCTGGTCTCTCAAAATTTGTCAAAAGGGAAATCCTTTTGCCCCATCACGTGTAAGATAGTATCCACGGATGCCAGCCTGTTAGGTTGGGGGGCAGTTCTAGAAGAACAGACCCAGCAAGGGCTGTGGTCGGGGGCAGAAAACTGCTTCCCATCAATATCTTGGAGATCAGAGCTGCTCGACTGGCCCTGATCGCCTGGACTCTCCCCCTTCAGGGTCTGCCAGTAAGGATACAGTCCGACAATGCCACTGCGGTGGCATACATAAACCACCAGGGGGGCACGAAGAGCCCAGCAGCCCAAAGAGAAGTGAACCTGATTTTCTCATGGGCCGAAGCCCATGTACCCTGCATCTCGGCGGTGTTCATCCCAGGGATAGACAATTCTCAAGCAGATTTTTTGAGTCGTCAACAGTTGCTCCCGGGGGAGTGGTCTCTTCACCCCCAGGTATTCCAAGAGATTTGCCAAAGATTCGGAGTCCCAGACGTGGACATTATGGCAACGAGATCCAACAAAAAGTTGGACAAATTCATATCCCGAGCCAGGGATCCCTCGGCCTACGGGACCGATGCCTTGGTTTGCCCTTGGCACCAGTTTTCTCTTCTGTATGCGTTCCCTCCACTGCAGATGATTCCCCGCCTTCTACGAAGGATCCGGGTGGAGCGCAGGCCTGTGATCCTGGTGGCCCCAGCCTGGCCCAGGAGGGCTTGGTACGCACTCATAGTGAAGATGTCAGTCGGGGCGCCGTGGCCGCTCCCCCTGCGCCCAGATCTACTGTCTCAAGGCCCAATCTGCCATCCTGCTTCACAGCAGCTAAATTTGACGGCTTGGCGGCTGAATCCCTAATTCTTAAGGGCAGAGGCCTCTCAGATCAGGTCATATCTACGTTGATTCAGGCTAGGAAACCGGTCTCCAGAAATATTTATTACAGAGTCTGGAGAACCTATGTGGAGTGGTGCGAGTCTCAAAAATGGCATCCTCGAAAGTTTTTTATTGACAGGATCTTGCGATTCCTCCAGGTTGGCGTTGACAAAGGGTTGGCTCTTAGTACTCTAAAGGGGCAGGTGTCGGCTTTATCAATATGGTTTCAAAGACCCTTGGCCACCCATTCGCTTATGAAAACCTTCTTGCAGGGGGTCTTGCATGTGAATCCCCCTATTAGAGCTCCCCTCTGCCCCTGGAATTTAAATCTGGTCTTGTCAGCTTTACAAAGGCAGCCGTTTGAACCTCTGACAGAAATCCCTCTTGTGCTACTAACCCGAAAGTTGGTTTTCTTGGTGGCTATGGCTTCGGCCAGAAGGGTTTCCGAGCTGGCAGCCTTATCATGCAGGGAGCCATACCTTATTCTGCATAAGGACAGAGTTGTTCTACGGCCTCAACCTTCTTTCCTTCCTAAGGTCATATCCAGTTTTCACTTGAATCAGGACCTAGTCCTACCTTCCTTCTTTCCTACTCCCCAGTCCAGAGAGGAAAGACGGCTTCATACTTTGGACGTGGTTCGAGCCATGAGGGTCTATCTCAAGGCTACAGAGAGGATTCGGAAAACAGATGTGCTTTTTGTTCTTCCGGATGGCCCCAAGAAGGGTCAGCCGGCTGCCAAGTCTTCCTTGGCTAGGTGGATTAAGCAGCTGATTTTTCAGGCCTATGGTCTGAAGCGCATTCCACCTCCCTTATCAGTTAAAGCCCATTCTACGAGGGCCATGAGTGCCTCCTGGGCGGCACACCATCAGATCTCTATGGCACAGGTTTGCAAGGCGGCAACCTGGTCTTCCGTACATACGTTTACTAAATTGTATAAGTTGGACGTTGCAAAGGGTACGGACGCAGCTTTTGGGCAGGCGGTCCTACGGGCAGCAGTATAGAATCCTCTGGCCCGGTTCACGCCCCCTTGTGTTTCTGTTGATGGAGCCATGTTTTCTCCTGACAATGTTTTTATTTGGCTATTCTTGGCCTTACGGTCTCCCTCCCCTCATAGAGCATTGCTTTAGGACATCCCAAGTGTAATGGCTATGCGCTCTGTGTCCCGTGATGTACGATAAAGAAAAAAGGATTTTTAATAAACAGCTTACCTGTAAAATCCTTTTCTTGAAGTACATCACGGGACACAGAGCTCCCACCCCTCTTTTGGGGAACATTGTGTAACCTCGGAGGATTGCTTGCTACAAAACTGAAGCACTCCCAGTGGGAGGGGGTTATATAGGGAGGAAACTTCCTGTGAAATTGATTACACCAGTGTCCACACCTGAAGGTACCCATATAACCCAAGTGTAATGGCTATGCGCTCTGTGTCCCGTGATGTACTTCAAGAAAAGGATTTTACAGGTAAGCTGTTTATTAAAAATCCTTTTTTAGCTTGTACATGATTGCATAATAAAATCAGCAGAGCTTCCCCTCATTTCAGATCTACCCCTCTGATTTACAGCAACTACACTTCCAAGTGCACTTTCAGTGCAATTTCAAGTGTACTTTGCACTTGTAGGGCAAGATCCACAAAGATGGGACGTCCGCGCGGCGTATCCCATTTACACTACGCCGCTGTAAGCCACAGCGGCGTATTACAAATCCTCAATGAAATGCCGCTGTAGCTTACGGCGGCGTAGCGTAAATGGGTCGGCGTACGCGGGTGTAATTCAAATTTACTAGTGAGGGGCGTGGTTTAGTATAATTATGAATGACCGGATGCAAACAACGCTTTTTTTACACTGCGCATGCGCCGGCCGTGGACGTACCCTAGTGCGAATGCGTGAAATCATGTCACAAATAGTTAATAAAAACAACATGTACGTAATATACGCAATTCCCTATTTGCAAACGAGTTACGCAAACGACGTACACAATTTCCAATACGACACGGTCCCGACGTCCATACTTAACATTGGCTGCGCCTCACTATAGCAGCTTTATCTTTACGCCGTACAGACGCTTACGCAAACGACGTAAACACACTGTCCCGGGCGTATGTACGTTCGTGGATCGCCGTATCTACCCCATTTGCATATTTAACACGGACGCGCCCCTAGTGTCCAGCGTAAACATGCATCTAAGATACGACAGTGTTAGAAACTTACGCAAGTCGTATCTTAGCGTAAGTCAAGCGTATCTTGTTTTCTGGATAGAAAACAATGACACGCCGGCAGGAAATTCGAATTACGCCGGTGTATCTATAGATACACCGGCGTAATTCCTTTGTGGATCTGGCCCGTAGTTTGCACTTGTAGTGCAAAGTGGATTTGCCTTTCGTAGAAAAAAAAAACAATGGTTTTCTATGTGCCCCTGTGTTGAGCCGCTGTTGTTCTATGCAGATCAATACTGCTCAACAGACATTGGGCCAGATTCAGGTAGATGGACGAATCTTTATTTTGGAGTAACGTTTGTCATTTACGTTACTCCGCCAAAACTTTAGGAGCAAGTACTGTATTCACATAGCATTTGCTCCTAAAGTTGCGGCGGCGTAGCGAAAATGAGCCGGCGGAATTCAAATTGGGCGGGTAGGGGGCGTGTATTATTTAAACTAGGCGCGATCCCGCGGCGAACGTACTGCGCATGCGTCGACTGTCAGTGCGCATGCTCCAAATTCTGTCAGTGAACGTCAATGACGTCAATCCCCATTCACGGACATTTTACGCAAACGACGCTAAACTTTTTAAATTCGACGCGATGACGACGGCCATACTTAACATAGGATACTCCACCTAGGGGTCATGTTTTTCTTTACGCTGCGTATCGCTTACGGAAACGTCGGAAAGTCACTGCGTCGGGCCCGCGTACGATCGTGAATTTCCGTCTCTCGCTGATTTACATATTCTTGGCGTAAATCAGCGGGAACGCCCCGAGCGCCCATTTTCAAATTGCAGTTCCAATACGACGGCGAAATACAATTACGCCGCTCGTATCTGAACTCAATCCCGGCGTATCTTGTTTTCTGACTACAGAAAACAGATAAGCCGGCTCAAAGTGTGAGTTATGCTAGCGAATCACTGATACTCCAGCGTAACTCTACCTAAATCTGGCCCATGTTTGAATGAGCCCCAAAGAATGGATATCTGATCGCCTTCTATAGGCTACTATACTTTGCACATCACTTCTATGATAAAGCTATGCTGTGTACAGATGGAGGGCTCTGAGATTTCATACTACATGCTCTTCCATTTTCAAGAAATAAGTTAAAGTGAAATTAAACCCTATTTTTTTTTGAAAAGGTAAATTAAAACCTTAAAGTTGATTTTGTACAGCAGCACTTAGTTGCACATTCAGCATATAATGCTTTAAAATGTCACCATTACAGAACAGTCTCTATTTCTACCTATTGTTCTCCATTACTTGACTTTACCCAACATTACATAACATTAGGCGCCCTCTTGTGGCAGTTATTGGAATTGTTGCTGTAAGCTATCTGCTTGCCTAGATGCTCTTCTCCCCAATGATTTTTACTTCTCAGCTGATATTAAGCAGCATCAGTCTCTGCCTTATGTCTCTGGTACTCAGTCTGCTCTCAGAATACAGAACCCTTCCTGCCTGTGTGAGCTTTCCCTCCTACCTGCTCAGCAGCCTGCACTGTGACTTGCCTCCCCTTCTCTCTCTGCTCACACCTCTGTCTCTGCCTCCTTGACTTCTTTTTCTGGCTGTGAGGGCAATGACTCTTCTGTCTGCAGCTCATCCCTTCGCAGCGCAATTTTATCAATGGACTGCAAGTCGTGCAACTGCCACTTGTGCAACTGGTCAATTCTTGGACTCTATCGGGATGGGGGCTCATCGCGTGCTGTGAATGGGTGACTTGCAACATCCTGAAGGCTACAGGTAAGGGAAAGGTCAGCCATTGCTGTTTACCACTCATTCATCTGTGCTTTTAATATGTGCATATTAATATTTTTAATGAAAAAAAATTAACAGTCTTTTTTTTGCTTTGATTTTTTTGAGTGTGTTTTTCTTTTATTGTTAGTTTGTATTGATTTTATCCATTTTTATTTTATTGATTTTATTTTTATGGATTTTATTCATTTTTATTTTATTGATTTTATTTATATTGATTTTATTTTCAATTGATTTTATTCATTTTTATTTTATTTCTTTGGTGTATTATTTATTTTATTTCCTATTTGGGTATTTATATTTGTTCATTATTATCATTTTTATTATTTAAATTTTCAGGATTTTTATTGATTTTATTTGTTTTTCATTTTCTTTGCTTTGGTTGTTTTTTTTTCCATTTTATTTGGTGTTTTTCTTTTATTGTTATTTTGTATTGATTTTATCCATTTTATTTTTATTGATTTTATTTTTATTGATTTTATTCATTTTTTTGATTGATTTTATTCATTGTTATTTTATTGATTTTATTTATTTTTATTTTTAATTGATTTTATTCATTTTTATTTGTGTTTGTATTTCTTTGGTGTATTATTTATTTTATTTTCTATTTAGGTATTTCTATTTGTTTATTATGATACATTTTTTAGTTACAATTTTCATGATTTTTATTGATTTTTCCTTTTCTTTGCTTTGATTTGTTTGTTTTTTCATTTTATTTGGTGTTTTTCTTTTTTTTCGCCTCAGAGAACTCTATCAGGAGACTTAATAAATTTTGCGTTCATCTGCTGTCTCCATCCAAGTTCACATAATAGTAGGAAGTTGCTTCATGGCATTAGTTTATTATATGCATGCATGCATATACATGGTGTTTTTCTTTTATTGTTAATTTGTTTTGATTTTATATATTTTTTTTATTGGTTTTATTCATTATTATTTTATTGATTTTATTTTTTATTGATTTTTTTAATTTTAATTTTATTTCTTTGGTGTATTATTTATTTTATTTCCTATTTAGGCATTTATATTTGTTCATTATGTTTATTATTATGATTTTTATTATTAAAATTTTCATAATTTTTATTGATTTTTACTGATTTTATTTCTTTTTCATTTTCTTTGCTTTTGAGTTGGTTGTTTTTTTTTTTTTTTTTTTTTCATTTTATTTGGTGTGTATTTATATTATTATTATTATTATTATTATTATTATTATTTTGTATTGATTTTATCCATTTTTATTTTATTGATTTTATTCATTATGTTTTTATTGGGTTTTTTTTTATTGATTTTTTTTAAATTATTTTAATTTTATTTCTTTGGTGTATTATTTATTTTATTTCCTATTTAGGTATTTATATTTGTTCATTATTATCATTTTTCTTATTTAAATTTTCATGATTTTTTATTGATTTTATTTCTTTTGAATTTTCTGTTTCAATAATTTTTATTCAGTTTTGACAAATGGTTAATCTGCAAAAGTTCTGCCCACCTAGGGGCTAGCATTGGTTGGAACAGGTATTAGCTCATGAGAAGAGCAAAAATGAAGCGACACGAATAGAAAAAAAATGCAACAGTAGTAAATTCTGGTACGGAAGGATACCATCAGAAACCAGGGGTTCAGAGAGGCTCCCCACAACTACCGGGGTACCCTCTAGGCCCCTCAAAACCCAAAATGTGGTGCAATGTACAGCCAAAACTGAACTCACAAAGATTGAGGGGCAGAAAACATTTTTTTTTGATTTTAATAAATATTATTTGACTTCTTTGTTCGTTGATTTGTTTCTTAATTTAAAGAAGAGCATATTCTCTTCCAAGAGGGAATGTGATTGGATCATGTAAATTCCGCTCCCCTGTCTGGTTCTGATCCATCAACCACCTGGGAGATCCACTTCCACATGGACCTACAGTGAACTTCTGCGTCTCTCCATCAGTATGTGCCAGCTTCAGATAAAGGGAAACTGTCATCAGAGAAATACAGAAGCCACTATTGCTGGTCGGCCATTTAAAAAAATTCATGTTTTCTGGCTCTGATGCTCAGGATTTTGATGCAAAGCAGGTATACAGATAAGGAATCCAGACTTTTTTTGACTTTCACTGGCTGCATGCTTGTTCCAAGTTTGTGGCTGAGAAGTGCTGAACCCAGAGAGAGTCAGGCAACTAGTAAAGTAAAGGTGGTTATCAGTGGCTGCCCCTGTATTTATCCACTTGCCAACCACAATTTGTCTGTTGTATGTTGCGGTTTTCAAGTGGTTTATCGAGATTATGGCTGAAGCTCGTGAACCGCTGGAAAGCTTTCAGAAGAGGCAGGAGGGGACGTCGCCCCCCCCCCCCCCCCACTAGTGTCTCTCGGAAAGAGAAATTACCCAACCGTGCCGCTAGCTGGTCTCAGAGGCATTTAAAAAATATATCAGTTCTATGGCTTTGGGGGACCAGAGCGACGTTATGACGTCACTTGTGGTCCAGGATGGAAGTCAATCATTTTTTTTTTTTTTACCCCAGATCTCTTCATATAGAAGACCTGTCATCCTTATTTCAATTACAAGGGATATTTACATTCCTTGTAATAGGAATGAAAGTGATAAAAAAATTAATAAAAGGGACAGTGTAAAAAAAAAAAATGTTTTTATCTTTCTTATTTTCGCATGCGGAAGCGAACGCATAAGTAAATCATACACGCATATGTGAATGGTGATCAGTTTTTTAAACCTTTTTTTTTTTAACCCCAGATCTCTTCATATAGAAGACCTGTCATCACTTATTTATATTACAAAGGATATTTGCATTCCTTGTAATAGGAATAAAAGTAATAAAAAAAATAATCAATTAATTAATTAATAAAGGGACAGTGTAAAAAAAAATATATCATGCTACATAACAAATTGCAACAATATACATATATATATATATATTAGGGCTGTGCAAATTAACTTTTAATTAATCGATTAATCTTTAATCTTTTTGATCGATTAATTTTCTTTTGATTGGTACTTACCTCTCCGCCAGCTTCTGGGCCTTCGGGGAGTTTTGTCGGAGATCCGGTAACGTCACGGACACCGGCGAGGCTTGCCGTGTCCATCTGAAGGGCTCCTTTGCTGTGCCTTCAAATCTGCATGCCGGCGGGACCTTACTATCTGCCACACGCTGTTACACTTCCCTCCATCACTTCCCTCTATCACCCTGGAATTCTACAACCATCCACTGGGAGTTGTGATAGTTCTTTTCACGGGACATCTACATGCCGTCCTCTCCTCATCTGGATTCAGCAGTGGTATCGTTGTACACATTTTTATACCAGTATCATACTTAGCTACATGTTTTTATGACTGCTTTTGCTGCTGTTTGGTATTACTCGCACCATTATTACAGTTTATGTAGCTACATCGATTTTATCTCCAGTGCAATATTTATTTTGTTACCTACTTGAAGACTATAAAAGTTTTAATGCCATTCCCATCGAGCGCTGCCTGTGTGTTTCTTGTATCCTGCTATCCATTTTTCCAGTGGTTGGAGCTACACTGGGAATCGGCCTGCAAGGAGATCAGCTAAAAGTAGTTGGATCTGTATGTGCGTTATAATTAATCGAAATTAGTTGATTAATCGATAAAAAAAAAAAATTAATCAAGCACAAAAATTTTGATCAGTAACAGCCCTATATATATAATGTTTGGGGGTTATAAGTAATTTTCTAGCAAAACATACTAATTTAAACTTGTGAAGAAAAAGTGCAAGGAAAAGCCTGGTCGGCAAGTGGTACATTAAAAATAGAATTCACTACTCCTGGGGCCGAATAGAATAAAAAAAAAACGACTTTTGCCTCAGTACATGTTTCCCAACCAATGGCCACCAAACTGTGTTTGACATCCTATTGCTACAAAAAAATAATAATTGTGGAATATATATATATATATATATATATATATATATATATATATATATATATATATTTTTTTTTTTTTAATTGATTAAAATGTTTTTTTTTCGCAAAAAAATACGTTTGAAAAACCACTGCAAAAATACCGTGTGGCATAAAAAAATTGTAACAATCACCATTTTATTCCCTAAGGTCTCTGCTAAAAAAATAAAAATAATAAATTAAATAACAATATAAAGTATAAAGTTTGGGGTTATATAAGTAATTTTCTAGAAAAAAATACATATTTAAACTTGTGACGAAAAAGTGGCAGAAAACACCTGGTCGGCATGTGTTATAAGTAAAAATAGAATATAATTTTTAACCTCTTGTCCACTGCCCGCCGCCCACGGCGGGAGGAAGACCCTATTGTTCTGGGCGGACGTCATATGACGTTGCGCCTTCCGAAGCCACTAGGGGACGTGCACGCCTGCCACGTCACTGGGGACCTGATGCGCGTGCCCGGTGGCCTCGATGGCCGCCGGGCACCCGCGATTGCCCAGTAACTCAGCAGGACGTGGATCTGTGTGTGTAAACGCACAGATCCACGTCCTGTCAGGGAGAGGAGACCGATGGTGTGTCCCTTGTACATAGGGACAACCAGGGGCGGACTGACAACTCATGGGGCCCCCGGGCAATAGAAGATTATGGGCCCCCCGGGCTTACAGATGGCCACCAAGCCAGATGGCAGTACAGAGGCGGGGCAGCTAAAATCTCAGGTTTTTCACATCAAAAGCATGTAGGTTTTGGACATATCAGGGACAGATGTAAAAAAAAACAAAGATTTTTACATACTGTCCCTGGTTTTAATGTGCCGGGCAACCCTGATGGGGCCCCTTGTGGCATGGGGCCCTCGGGCAGTGCCCGAGTTCCTCAATGGTCAGTCCGACCCTGGGGGACAACCATTGGTCTCCTTCCCCAGTCAGTCCCCTCCCCCCACAGTAAGAATCACTCCCAGGAAACATATTAACCCCTTGATCGCCCCTAGTGTTAACCCCTTCCCTGCCAGTCATATTTTTACTGTAATCAGTGCATATTTATAGCAGGGATTGCTGTATAAATGTGAATGGTCACAAAAATGCGTCAAAAGTATCCGCCGCAATATCGCAGTCACGATAAAAATCGCTGATCGCCGCCATTACTAGTAAAAAAATAATAATAATGAAAAAATCGATCCCCTATTTTGTAGATGCTATAACTTTTGCGCAAACCAATCAATATACGCTTATTGCGATTTTTTTTACCACAGATATGTAGAAGAATACGTATAGGCCTCAACTGAGGAAAAAAATTGTTTAAAAAAAATGATATTTATTCTAGCAAAAAGTAAAAAATATTGGCCCAGATTCACAGAGCGATTACGCCTGCGCAACTGGTGTTGCGCGTGCGTAAGTCTAAATGTGCGCGTGCGTTTAGATGCGCGGGATTCAGAAAACGATTTACGCCAGAAATCTACTTTTTTTTGTCCGGCGTAATTTCGTTAGACAGACGCATCCGTCCGCGCAAAAATGCGCTAGACACACCATTGATTTGCTAGTCAAATATGCTAATGAGGGAGTTGCGGGGATCCACAAAAAAACGCAGTTGCTGCGCAGGCTACGCGATGTGCGCAACAGCAAAATGTCCTGTCTAAAGTTAGAGCACATAAAAGCTGGTCTAAATTTTGAAAAAACGTCTACATCTCACAGAAAGCAACACCGTTACTGAGGAGCAGACCACACACACGTGTTGCACTACAATTTGACTGCCAACATGCCAGGGGCATCGTCGCTCATAGCTGCACTAGTGAATTTAGATGACCAAAGAAGGAGGAGGGCACGGAGGATGGCACGGGAGAAGGTATACCGCACCCGCATAGACCTGTTTGGCATGAGTGATTCTGAGGTGTATCGCATCTTCAGATTCCCCCCTCATGCCATCCTGGAATTAACCACAACCTTGTAGGAGGACATCACCAGCCCAACACAACGCTCACATGCAGTGCAGCCACTGGTCAAGGTACTGGCAACACTCCATTTCCTTGCCAGTGGCTCTTTTCAGCGTACAAGTGGAGTGGTGGCTGGGATGTCACAATCCTCCATGAGCAGATGTGTGCACCAGGTTGTCCCTGCAATCCTCAGACGCTTGGCCAACCAAATCATCAAACCCACCACTGAGGACCTGCGGCTGAAGGCAATGACAGATTTCTACAGAATTGCCAGATTCCCACGCACCATCGGGGCCATTGATTGCACACATGTGGCACTCCAGCCCCCCCATGAGACAGAGCACATGTACCGCAATCGGAAGAATTGGCACTCCATCAACGTACAGGTGATAGTTGATGCCCAAGGACTCATATGGCACGTCCGTGCCAAACACCCCGGATCCACCCATGACAGCTACATCTACAATCAATGCCACATCCGAATGGAATTCTATCAGAACGTGTATGGGAACACCTGGCTGGTTGGTGAGTGACATGGGAGTCAGGCATGACTATCCCCTCCCGTGATGCACACCTCACAAGTGGCACATGCATGACTAACATTCTCCTGTCTTTTCCCTTCCAGGTGACACTGCATATGTACTGGGACCCCATCTCATGACTCCTATCCGGAACCCCCAAACCCCAGGGGAGGAAAGATACAATCAAGCACATATCAAAACCCGAGCAGTGGTGGAGCGCACCTTTGGCCTCCTGAAGTCACGTTTCCGATGCCTGGATAAGTCTGGGGGTACACTGTTGTATTCCCCAAACTTCCTGTGCCATATCATCGTTGCATGTTGCATGCTGCACAATCTCGCAGTGAGGAAGGGCCTGCAGGTTGAGCTACGTGATGACCTGACCCCCCAACCAGGCAATCAACCCCTAACCGAGGATACCCCGTCTTCTGAGGGAAGAGCAGTCAGGAGACAGCTCATATTGGGCATCTTTGCACGTTAAACACACACATTAATCATGGCACAATGAGAATGCATGCATGCACACCACTGTGGTCCCTAGCACACACACCCCACATCCTCATCAAATTGGATTGGCACCAGTCCACCATGCACGACTGGTGAGCAGTAACGCCACGTCAAGGCTCCAATTATGTCACTGTACATTCATACACCATTCACACGGACCTGGGAATCACTTCTCCCTGGTCCTGGGGAACCCTTCTCCACCAAAATTGAGGATGACACCCCTTTTCCAGCAGGAATGTCACCCCCACATTCAAACAGCATGCACAACCCAAAATTAAAAAAAAATGTCAGCCAAAAAAAAAAATGCCAAAAATGTCAGCTAAAAAAAAAAAAAGGGGAAAAAAAAATTATTGCCCTCTGCGTGAGCCACGCCTGGGGCGCCCCCGGCCACGGCCCCGGCCCCTCAGGGGAGACTCATGGGGGAGGGGCAAACCCGGGGAAGGAGGAGCAGCCCCTGATATCTGCCCACCTGGCGGCCTGCCCTCCAAGGCCACGGCAATTCTGTCCAGGGAAGCACCAAGTGTTGCCGTGTTGGCTTGGATAGCCTGGGTAAGGGCCCTCACATCCTGCCCAACGCCTGCTGCTGTAGTCTGCAGTTCATTTAGGCAGGTTGTGAAAGCCCGGGAGTGGGAGTCCAGGTTACCCAGCGTATCCTTCATGGAGGACAGGCTCTCCTCCACCCGCCCAAAAGTCTGGCAGAGCTGTCCCAGATGGCGGGTCTGTAGGGCCTGGTCCCTTCGCAGACTGGCGGGCAGGAGATTGGGCGCCCCCCTGGTGCTCTGGGATGACATCCTGCCTCCAGCTGATGGTTGTGGGCGGGGAGAAGGGGAGGCCCTTGTGAGGGGAGCCATGTTGGGGGAGGAGGGGGGGGGCTCCCCCTTAGGGAGGGCAGGCTTTTGCCAGCCAGAGGGGAAGAGTCCGCACAAACCACTCGTCCAGTGCCTGACTCCTCCTCCTCATGATCGTCCTCCTCATGATTATCCTCCTCCTCATGATCGTCCTCCTCCTCATGATCGTCCTCCTCCTCTTAAACCTCCTCCGCGGACTGTGGCCTTGTTGGGGGGGCCTCATTAGGCTGCTGACTGGGGTTGGAGCGGTCAGGCCAGATGGCCCTGCACCCTCCTGCACATCTGTGGATGACACAAACCATTCACAGGTTGGAGGATCCACACTTTGCACATATTCCCTTTCACCCCCTCCCCCACACATGCTACACACCTGATAGAAAAAAAAACCTTACCTGGCACCACGGGGACCGGACTTGTGTCAAAGCCTGGCAGGCCCTCCACTTCATGCCGGTGAAAGGTCAGGGCCACCACATGCTCCGTCGCTGTAAGCCTAATACGGCATGGTGGGCCCCCTCCTGTGCCCCTGGCATGGGCATGCATTGCGGCCAGTTTTTTTTTTCACCTGACGCCGGAGATCATTTATTTTTTTGTCAATCCCAGACCGGGTCCGTGTCTCCCCCTCCCCCGATGAATTCACCTGCTCCGTGATCCTATCCAAAATCTCCCTCCTCCTGGCCGGGGTGGTGGTGGCACTCTGCGGGCCGTGGAGAAAACGCCCATACTCGCTAATGGCCCGGGCAAGAATTCTTTTTTCCCCCACAGTAAAATTAAGCTTTCTTTTTCTCTCAGTCATACTTCCAAACAAACTCACTACCAGTCTCCAAAAATCAGTCACAAATACAAGCACAACCAATCAGGCAAGAACACACACAAAGAGAAAACGAACACCCAAAAATCACACTAGCACTCAGCAAGAAACAGTCACAAAAAAATAAAAAATAAAAAATAAAGCAAGAAAACAAACGCTCAGAAATATATCAATCAAACAAACAGTCTCTCAAACACTTATCAAAAAACACTTTCACAAATATACCAACAAGAACTTGATCACACAGAACACTAATCTGACAACTACAAGACACACTGTAATGAACAACAGGAACAAAAGCACTTGGTTAAATGGGAAGGGACACAAAGGGATGTACTTTTGCAATGCAAGTGCGTTTGTGTGTGTCTATTTATGCTGTCTGCGTAGTTCACAACGTTGCCCTAGTCCATTTCCAATTTCACTGATTACGCCGCTCCCGAGTTGTGAGCATGCACACAGCGGAGCTGACATGGTCTCCTTCACGCGCGCATGCGCGAGCCGGCCGGCCCTTCATTTGCATGGGGTCACGGCTCATTTCAATGTAACACGCCCACGTCCCTCCCAATTTGTATTACTCCTCCTTACGCCTCAGGAAAAAACCTTACGCTTGCGCAATTTCCTGCGCAAAAGCTACGTGAATCGGGGGATTACGCGGCTAGATATCGCAAGTCTAACGTAATGGCGGTGCGCTACGCCGGACCGATAATGCGCCGATGTACGTGAATCTGGGCCATTGTGTTTTTTTTTTTCAAAATTGTCGCTCTTCTTTTGTTTATAGCGCAAGAAATAAAAACGCAGGGGTGATCAAATACCACCAAAAGAAAGCTCTATTTGTGGGGAATAAAAAAAAAATATATAATTTGGGTACAGTGTTGCATGAGTGCGCAATTGTTATTCAAATTGTGACAGCACTGAAAGCTGAAAAATGGCTTGGGCAGGAAGGGGGTGAAAGTGTCCAGTAGGCAAGTGGTTAAAAAACGATTTTTGGCTGCGTAGCATAAAAAAAATTCTAACAATCACCATTTATTAAGGCCTCTGCTAAAAAAATTGCAATAAAAATATAATAATAGAAAAAAAAATATATATATAAAAAAAATTGTTTTAATTAATTAAAATGTATTTTTTCGCAAAAAATTACATTTGAAAAACCACTGCAAAAATACTGTGTGGCATAAAAAAAATTGTAACAATCACCATTTTATAGTATAGTATAAAGTTTTGGGGTTATAAGTCATTTTCTAGAAAATATACCGATGTAAACAAAAAGTGATTATCTCCTAATTGGTGTGCTGGAAGTAGAGATGCAAATGTTAGTTATACACACTGGGATCTACAGCTCACGGACTGGGGATCTGGACCACGGAAGATTTGATCATTTACACAACCCGTCCACTCTCCCGCAACATTGTAATTTCACTGGACGCTAAGGTCATTATTAGTTTAAAACAGAAAAAAAGAAGTCCTTTTATGTTTCCAAAGCATTATGAAAAGAACATGTGGGTGCCATAGACATTGTCCATCCAATGAGAATGGTCCGACGGACCGTTTTCATCGGTTCACCGCTGAAGCGGCCTGATGGTCTGATGTGCGTACAAACCATCAGTTCAAAAAAGGATCGAGTCCGACGCGGTGACGTAAAACACAACGACCTGCAGAGAAAAATGAAGTTCAATGCTTCCAAGCATGCGTCGACTTGATTCTGAGCATGCGCGGGTTTTGAACCGATGCTTTTGTGTACTAACCATCAGTTTTGACCGATCGGTAGGCCTCCACTGGTCTGATTTTAAAGCAAGTTCTACATTTTTGGACTGAAGGACTGATGGGGTGTACACACGGTCAGTTTGGACCGATGAAACTGAACTTCAATCCGTTTTCATCGGTTTGGACTGATCGTGTGTACGCGACCTAAGGTATGAAAAGCTATAAATATTATACAGATTCAATAGCAATAAAAATGTACTGTAATACAAGATCAACATAAGTTTATTAACATATTTTGGTCGAATCCTGAAATCAGACACAGAAGAAGTACAATTGAGGAGCGAATCCCGTCAGAGATATATGGAAGCACAATAAGGACTGTCACTCCAATCTGGAAGAGTTCTGAATTACGCCTTAGGAAATAATTACAGCCCCGGAAACATCCTTATTTTAGTCTATAGGTTGGGGAAAGCAGTGAGGGGGAAAATGATGGAACTAAGAATAGACTGCACAAAAAAAACTGTCTATTGCACAACCGGAATAACCTGCCCTATAAAAAACCTGGCCACAGCTTGGGGGGGGGGGGGGGTGAATCAGTGGCTCAGAAAACTATACAGTTGTTCAACTTTATGACAAATGCCATAACTACATTCCAGTGGCAGCTGATGATCAAAATCTTTGGGGGGGACTCAAACAAACGAAAAAAACAACAACAATTGCAGCCACTGTGCCCATAAAACGCAGCCACTGTGCCCTGCCATTGTCACCACTGTGCCCTGCCATTGTCACCACTGTGCCCTGCCATTGTCACCACTGTGCCCTGCCATTGTCACCACTGTGCCCTGCCATTGTCACCACTGTGCCCTGCCATTGTCACCACTGTGCCCTGCCATTGTAGCCACTGTGCCCTGCCATTGTCACCACTGTGCCCTGCCATTGTCACCACTGTGCCCTGCCATTGTAGCCACTGTGCCCTGCCATTGTCACCACTGTGCCCTGCCATTGTAGCCACTGTGCCCTGCCATTGTAGCCACTGTGCCCTGCCATTGTAGCCATTGTGCCCTGTAAAATGCCCCCCGGCACTTACCCGGGGTCAGCCGCGCTTCTTCTTCTGTTCCTCAATGTGTTCTTCCGCCCTCGTTGACGCTTCAGCCAATTAGGTTACCGGTAACCTGATTGGCTCAGACGCCTGTCACGCTTATCCAAGGAACGCACACACCGTGCGTCCCTTAGATAAGCATCCGGAAGCCGACTACAGCCTGAGGGCTGTAATCGGAAAGCCTATGAGAGCCGCCGGCTCTGATAGGTACTTCTGCAGCCGCCGTTATTCAGATGGCCAGCGCTCACCAGGGGGCCGGCCATCTGAATATTCAGCGGAAATACATAGATTCATGCAATGTAATGCATGAATCTATGTATATTGTCAGTGGTGTGTGCGGTAGCCAGAGGGGGCGGCGCTCCAGCGCCCTCTATGGACGAACCGCCACTGCTACATTCACTAACAATGATTAAAGCTCCTAGTAGCCTTTCATCGCTAAAGGGCCCAATAATGGTTTTCTTAAGGGGTCCAGTGAAAACCACTGAATTTACAGTACAGAGCGAGTGTCAAAAGAGCTTTTTCTAAATGAACTTTAAATTGAATTGATGGCTTTTTTCCTGAACCACTTGAAGACCAAGCCTTTTCTGGCACTTTTTGTTTACAAGTTTAAATCAGTATTTTTTGCTAGAAAACTACTGGTAACCCCCAAACATATTTGTTTTTTTTTAGTAGAGACCCTAAGGAATAAAATGGCGATCATTGCAATTTTTATGTTACATGGTATTTGTGCAGCGTTTTTTAATTATTTTTGGCAATTTTTTGGGGAAAAAAATATTTTTTTTAATGAAAAAAAAAACACAAAATATACCCCCAATCTTTTTGTATAATATAAAGGATAATGTTTAGAGTTGAGCGGACACCTGGATTTTAGGGTTCGGCCGAACTTCAAAAAAAAGTTTGGGTTTAGGACGCGATCTTGACCCGATCTTGACCCCGGACCCGAACTCCATTGAAGTCAATGGGGACCCGGACTTATGACTACTAAAATGTCTCTAAAAAACTAATGGAAAGGGCTAGAGGGTTGCAAATGGCAGCAAAATGTCGAGAAGAGCATGGCAAGTACTCTGCAATCAAATGTAGATAGGGAAATGACTTAAAAATACATAAAAATAAACTTAGAACTGTCCCTGCACAAAGTGTCATTTCTGAAAGGGAAAAAAGTCATTTAAAAGCGGCTTTGCGGCCATAATGAATTGTCGGCTCCGGCAATTCAGAGAGGATTCATTCATAAAAAATAAAAAAAAGCGTGGGGGTCCCCCCAAATTCAATAACCAGGCCCTTCAGGTCTGGTATGAATATTAAGGGGAACCCCGCCGTCAATTAAAAAAAAATGACGTGGGGTTCCCCCAAATATCCATTCCAGACCCTTGAGGTCTGGTGTGGATTTTAAAGGGAACTCCACCCCAAATAAAAAAAATGGCATGGAGTCCCCCCAAAAATCCACACCAGACCCCTTATCCGAGCACGTTAACCTGGCCGGCCGCAGAAAAGAGGGGGAGACAGAGTGCGCCCCCCCCTCTCCTGAACCGTACCAGGCCACATGCCCTCAACATGGGGAGGATGTCCCCATGTTGATGGGGACAAGGGCCTCATCCCCACAACCCTTGCCTGGTGGTTGTGGGGGTCTGCGAGCGGGGGGCTTATCAGTATCTGGAAGAACCCTTTAACAAAGGGGACCACCAGATCCTGCGCCCCCCCTATGTGAATTAGTAATGGGGTACACTGTACGAAGGAAGTGTAAATTCTTGTAAAAAAAACACACACACACACCGTAGAAAAAAGTCCTTTATTAATAAAAAATAAACATAAAAAAAATCCAGCGGTGGTAATCCACTCTCGATGCGGCTCCCCGCTCCAACGTTGTCTGTATCCAGCGACGGGTCATCTCTCCAGCAACAGAATGACGCGGCCGGAGCTTTGACATTTCTTATATAGGGGAGGCGGGCCACGCGTCACGTGACCCCATCCCCCTCTGACGCACACTCTGCTACGTCACTGGGAAAGCCCAGACACCCCCCTTGTGTCAGAGGGGGCAGGGTCACATGACGGGTGGCCCGCCTCCCCTATATAAGAAATGTCAAAGCTCCAGCCGCTTCATTCCGCTGGGCTGTGTCCAGAGGAGAGAGAAGGTCGGCGACGCTGCTCTGGATGGATAGATTTCTAATCGCTGGACCGATGACCCATCTCTGGAGAGATCACCCATCGCTGGATACAGACAACGTTGGAGCGGGGAGCCGCATCGAGAGTGGATTACCACGGCTGGATTTTTTTTTTTTTTTTTTTTATTAATAAAAGGACTTTTTTCTACGGTGTCTGTGTTTTTTTTACAATAATTTACACTTCCTTCGTTAAATGGTAGGGGAACAGTGTACCCCATTACCAATTTACATAGGGGGGGCAGGATCTGGGGGTCCCCTTTGTTAAAGGGGTCTTCCAGATTCTGATATGCCCCCCGTCCGCAGACCCCCACAACCACCGGGCAAGGGTTGTGGGGATGAACATGAACATCCTCCCCATGTTGAGGGCATGGGGCCTGGTACGTTCAGGAGAGGGGGGCCGCACTCTGTCCCCCCTCTTTTCTGCGGCCAGCCAGGTTAACATGCTCGGATAAGGGTCTGGTGTGAATTTTTGGGGGAACGCCACGCCATTTTTTTTTTAATTTAGGGTGGAGTTCCCCTTAAAATTCACACCAGACCTGAAGGGGCTGTTTATTGAATTTGGGCGGACCCCCACACTTTTTTTTATTTTTTATGAATGAATCCTCTGTGAATTGCCGAAGCCGACAATTCATTAGAGCCGCAAAGCCGCTTTTAAATGACTTTTTTTCCTTTAAAAAATGACACTTTGTGCAGTGACATTAAATAGCCGAACTCCGAACACGAACTTTCAGCAAATTATTCGGGTTCGGGTAAAAAAAAAAAAAAAGTTTGGTACGAACCCGAACTTTACAGTTCGGGTTCGCTCAACCCTAGTAATGTTTAACACTTTTATTCCTATTACAAGGAATGTAAACTCCCATGTAATATAAATAAGGATGACAGGCATGGGCGTCCGCTGAACTTTTTCCAGGGGGGGGCATAATTTTACGGTCACCTATGCTCTGCTTCTTTGACAATGTCATGAAGGGGAGGGGCTTAGTCATTATCCCATAAAGCCTTCTCCCTTAACTTGTACTCACAGTCCCCACTTGTAAGGTCACGATGGTCTTCCTTCTCCCAAGTCCTGTTTCCACATGTACCTTTGAAAATACATTAGAGGCAGCAAAGCAAACACGAGGGTGCACATAAAGGAAGCAGCCAGAGGTGGCAGTAAAGAGCTCTGTAACTCAGTGACACTGATCTTGCAACAGCTGTGGAGCCGACTCCACAAACACAGAGAGAGTCGGCACAGCTACAGATGCGAGCATGGCAGACCCTTGCCGATTCCAGGGGGGGTCACTGGCCCCCCCTTACTCCTATGAGCGGATGCCCATGATGACAGGTCCTCTTTATGAAGAGATCTGGGGTCAAAAACACCCAAATCTCTAATTTCCCTTTAAAAGCAAGGTCTTGATCTTTTGCGATTAAAAAAAAATTGTTTACTTCCCCCTGGAGTGGAAGTGACATCATGACATTGCTCCAAGGCCATAGAGGCAATCAAAGCATATCTACTCTTTGATTGCCTCTGTGACCAGCCAGCGGCACCATCAGATCGTTTCTCAGGCGAGTCGGTGGAAATGGTAAGCCCAAGCAACACCAGTGGGGGACGACGGACATTCCCTCCCCGTCACTTCTGAAGGCGTTCCAGCGGCTCATGAGCTGCTCACATACCGGTCGTATATCTACCATAATTTGGGGGGGGGGGGGGTTGACAGGTCCATCAATGTGGGGTAATACTTCACCCGAAGGTTTTTTACCAATGCCCCAGGGACCAGGCAGGAGCTACGGTCATGTGAAGAGTCAAACATTAAGGCAGTCTCCCAACTCAGGGATGAGACACATATGTGCAGTACCCAAGATAGGAAGTTCTTCCTTGAACGTCTTCATGTCTGTGAGGGGGACCACAAGGTTTGGACTCTCTAGGGGCCTCCACAGAGTTCAATCCAGCACTGGTTATGACTGTGGTCCTTTGCTTGCCAAAAAAAAAGCGTTGAGGTTGATCTACTTAAGGCAAATAGACTGTGCAATTTGCAAGTGCAGTTGCTCCAGATCTTAGTAAATGAGGGGAAGCTCTGCTGACGTCCGTCATTCAATCATGTGTAAGCAAAAACATATTTTTTTTTCCCTTGCATGTGATAGGGTATTCTTTGTAAAGTGAAGCTTTACCTCAATTACTAAGCTCTGGAGCAAAAGCACTTACAAAATGCTGAGTCTATTTTCCGTTAGTAAATCTACCCCATTGAATCCACCTTTCATGTACTACTTGTCTGTGCCCCTGATGATTTTATCCGCCTGACTAGGGATAACGAGGAGGATTTGCCGGTGCTGCAGAATATTTTTAAATCATACAATGGCAGCTCACTATGGATGGATGTGCCAGTGTGTAAATGTGATATTGAGCTGGTTACAAATGCGGCTGATTTTGCTAGCCATGGGGGAGACATTTCAGGGCCAGTGGAGTGCAGGGCCAAGGCCTTTTAAAATAGTCAAAAGCTGGATTTTTGACAAACTTGGTTCTGTTGGAACTTTCCTCCATTGTCTTGTCGTGGAGTTTTGGGGCTCATTATTTTGCCTATAATGGGTATGTTTTCATTGTAATAATAAAGGTTCTAGAGTGCACCTGAATTCAGTCGTGACAAAGTGAGTACAAGCATAGAGTTTAATGACTGAGGCTTTGTGGAGTTTTTGAGGGTCTCTGAAGGTGACCATTTGTGTAAAAGTGGGTTGACACAAATCTAAGGAATGATGTCCTGCTTTTGTTTGGTCCAGTTGCTGTGACCCAGGATCAATGTACGGATGGGTATACTGGGGTAGTTATTCAGTAATCGTCCCCAAGGTGTAGTGTGGCTGGGACCAAGCAAGAAACAGTAACAATGCTATGTCCCTTTCTGGCACCTTCAAGGACCATAAACTCTGCTTCTTATTATGTATTTGTGTCACAAATGTCACGTCTATCCCAACGCAGGTGGACACTATAGCTGGCTACTGTGCGCTTCACCTATAGCAGCCCTGAAGGCAAGCAGGGCCTACCGGTATTCGGTTGCCCCCAGGACTTAAACACAATGCTATAGAGTCTGTCTGCCACGCCATGGCAGATGTGAACTGAACAAAGCAAACAGGTACTTGCAGTTTAACAGATAGCGTGGTTCTAAAACGGTCCAGGTAATAAGGAGGAGTTCTGGGGTGGTCCGATATCCGATCCGGGTCATACACAGGGAAATCTAGCAGCAAAGAAGTGCAGGCAAACAGAAGGCTTGATCCGAACAATGCAGGTCTCTGCCTCTATCACAAGTGAGTGTAGCGCCCCCTTGTGTTTAGCGCGGGTATTGCGCTTTAAAAAGAATAGTTGATTGGGAGAGTTACTTTGCTTTCAATCACAAATGTTGAGTTACTGGCCTGTCTTATTCTGGGAAGGTCCACTGGTTCGGACTGCATTCTGGGGATGTAAGTTCATCCTTGGCCAGAAGTGGGAGCTAGAGGGATTCCCTGCAGATTGAGCCTTCCCCAGCAGCCAATAGGAGAGTTTTCCTCTCGCTGGGCATGATGGGGAGGGGTATATCTGGAAGAGAGGTCAGGTGTTCTGGGTTCTTTTGGCGATCCCTGCAGGGGGTCCCGGAGTCGGGGTGCGGCATCCACCTTTAGGGTGTGCACACCCAGGGACCCCGTCGGCGTGGCCCATCCGGCCAATGTCCTGGCTTTGCTGAGTCTCGGTCGTAGACTAATCTGAGAGGGACCCCAGTGGATGGCTGGGTTCCTGAACGTCGCCTGTGAGATCCGGCACTAGAGCCATAGACAGGTACTCTTTGCTTTCGCATGGTGCCGGACGCACAGGAAATAGCTGGGAGGATTTGCTCTGTTCGGGTGCTTATTCAGATTACATTGGCCTGTGGCAGAGGCCTAGAGCCGGGCCAGAGAGAGAGACCCGTTCCTCCTAGCCTGCGTTGTGACGCGTGTGAATTGGCGCTGTCTGCTACTGAGTTGCGCTGTGTGTTTATCCAGGCCTGACATCAAGAAAACCTTTATTGCCTGTCTGAACATTTAAGTTATTGCAAAGTGGTGCATCCCTAGACTAAGCAAGGGTAACTTCAACATGCCGGTCCCATCATCAATCCAGCGGCTCCTTCGGGGGTGAGCGCTACATGAGGGATAGAGTGTTCAGCTTATATCAGGTGACTGGCCAAATCAATCAGTCAACAGGTGAACACAGACAGGGAAGAAAAGCAACAGTCAACACCCGGGTGCTGGAATGAGGAACAGGGGCACTAATTGATCATGGCAATGTGTTGTTATTTATTGTTTTTTTAATGGAGTGGACTTTCGTAAAAAAAAAAAAAAAACACACTACTATGGCCATTGAACTCCATAGCTGTGTAATCTGTGTTATTTCTGGGACAGATAAGTAGAAGGAGTGGATATTGGCCATGCGGTAGTTCTGAAATATCCTTGTCATGGAATGAGAGAAAACAGAGAGAAAAGCATCAAATGGATGAGAAGATTAAAAGAAAAGGCAGTTTGAACAAATTTTCACAATAGTTATTTCAAGCCTGAAAATATCTGTTGTAACCATTAGTGTTGCTCACGAATATTCGCATTGCGAATATTCGCTACGAATATTGCATATTCGAGTATTCGCGAATATCTCGAATATCGCGCGGCGAATATTCGCTATTTCGAATATTCGTATTTTTCAAATTTCGCAAAAAAAATCGCAATCAATTTCGCATTCGCGAATTTCGCAATGGCGAAATTTCGCAATAGCGAAATTTCGCAATTTTTTTTTTTTTTTTTTTATAAAATATCACGAATATTCGATATTTACGAATATTCGCAACCGCATATGTGAAATTGAAATCGCTTTTTTTTTTTATAAAAATATACCGAATATTCGTAAATATCGAATATTCGTGATATTTAAAAAAAAAAAAAACGCGAAATTTCGCATTAGCGAAGCGAATTCGCATTAGCGAAAATTCGCATTGGCGAAAATTCGCATTGGCGAAAATTCGCAATTTTTTTTTTTTTTTTTTAATATCTCGAATATTCGATATTAACGAATATTCGCGAATATTCTTCGAAATATTCGCGAAATATCGCGAAATCGAATATGGCGTATTCCGCTCATCACTAGTAACCATTAAGCGGTGGAGAGCATGTACAGCAAAAAGGAGCAAGATAAGTAGGGACAGGCTCTTCATTCCTACTGCTCACAGTTGCATAAATTCTTCACAGTGCTTGTTTTGGTGTACTGTGGTTATTTCATTTTCTTTTTCATGAAAGTATTGTATTGTGTACAGTATGTAAACCCTAATAATGAACCGTTAAATATACTTTGTAAACTTTCAAGAGCTTAACCCATTTTTTATTAAATTGTAGTGTAGCTTTGCTGCCCCCCTTTTTTTGTAAAGCACTGAGCAGATTGTTGGCACTATATCAATCCTGTATAATAATCTTAAAAATGATTAAAGCGGTTGTATACCCGCTGTAATTTTTAATTTTTTTTTTAACCTGAAAAGCAAAAGCCATAATCAGCTAGTATGCACCGCATACTAGCTGATTATGAAATACTTACCTTGGAACGAGGTGAGAGGAACTTACCTGGTCCACACCGAGGGAGATGTCATCTTTCCTCGGCGTGTCTTTTGGGTATCGGCGCTCCAGCGCTGTGATTGGCTGGAGCAGCGATGTCGTCACTCTCGCGCATGCGCGCGGGACACTTCTCGCCGGGAGGTCCGGCTGCTGCCGGGCCTTTAGCTGAGGATCCCCACTGCGCATGCGCCGTTGCAGTCCCTTACAGGTTTAGGAGATATTATTTATACCTACAGGTAAGCCTTATTATGGGCTTACCTGTAGGTAAAAGTAAAGAAAAAAACAATATACAACCACTTTAACTGCTTGCCGGCCACCCGTCATCATATTACTGTGGGACGGTGGCACTGTTTCGCGAGAGCACGTAGCTCTACGTCCTCTCTTTTTTCGGCCACTAGGGGGCCGCGCGCATAAATTGGCAGTGAGTTAAAAAGCTCTGTGATCAAGTCTATCTGCCGAAACATGTTAGTATTTTTTAATCACTCTATATTTAATTTTTATTTTTGATAACTCTGCATACAGAAGGTGGCAGGATCACCTTTCTGGACACCCGGCAGCAACTTCTATACTGCCATCTTAAAAGTGATCCACTGCAGATCTTTTCAAAATCCAGAAAGCAGAGGAGGCTGCATTGGAGGATACAATCCAGAAAGAAGTCTCAATTTCCCTCCACTCTTGTACTCCACATGCATGGAATTGTGATGTCATTGATTGATTCTACAGGACAGTGATATGACAAAAGTGACGCTACCAATGTGAAAATTGCCAGCACTTTAGAATGTAATGTTGTCAGAAGTAGAGATATTTTTACATCATATAGACAATCTATACAACGGTCAATAACTGTTTAGTACATTTCACTGTTAGACGGAAGGCTGCCTGCATCAGAACACCCTCAATTAATCTCAGCTGTCACCTCTGATTAAGTCTCCTATCAGCCCGACTCTGCAGCCTGTGTTACTGAATGAACTGGAGGGCGGTTTACTAAATGCACATGTTTAGTCCTTCTTGTCACCGTGCCTGAAAGTCCGTTTAATGAGACTTTAGAATTGTTACTTCTTTGCAGCTCAATATTTTAATGACTGCATTTTACAGGCAGAATTCAAATGCTTTGTGTGGTGTAATACTAAAACAATCCCTTCCTGTTACACTAGCACTACCCTTGGCTTTAATCCTAATATCACCCTTTCCTGTAACCTTAACACTAAAGCCTAAAAAGGGGAGAAAAGGTCTGGTGTCGCCAGTGACACGTAGGGATGAGCCGAACACCCCCACATTCGGTTTGCACCAGAACCGTCGAACAGACAGACCGTTCGCGCGCGAACATTTAGAACCCCATTGAAGTCTATGGGACTCGAACGTTCAAATTCAAAAGTGCTCATTTTAAAGCCCAATATTCAAGTTATTGTTGGAAAATGTCTTAAAGAACCGGGTCTTGCCCGACGGAACATGTATCAATGAATTTTTTTTTTTTAAACGGTCGTTTTATCAGGAGCAGGACTCCTGAAAAAATTACCGTTTTTAAAACTTTTTTCCATTGATACATGTTCCCTCGGGCAAGACCCGGGTTCTCAAAGATGTTTTCACAGGCAAACTATAGACACCCAGCAGGTAGGGTTGCCACCTCATCCCTTTTAAAACAGAACACATATGAATTACACAGGTTCTGAGGCTCAGGCTAATGCAGATTAGGCACCGAGTGAGTTTAATTACCACCCTAATCAGCCACAGAACCTGTGTAATTCATATGTGTTCTGTTTTAAAGGGATGAGGTGGCAACCCTACCAGCAGGTACAATATTTAAAGGAATTTTTATTTTTTTTATTTTTTTTATTTAAGCATCATTAAAATCACTGTTCCAGAAACAGTAATTTTAATGATGCTTAAATAATAAAATAAAAAAATGAAAAATTCCTTTAAATATTGTACCTGCTGGGTGTCTATACCTGTGATAACGTCTTTAAATAGCACAATCACCTGCCTGCCAGTAGATTAGCAAGAACTGATCTAGCTAAGCTATACAGTGTATAAATATATGTACAACTCCTAGGGATGTATATATATCCTCTACACACTGTAAATTAAGCTAAACTGACTAGCCTGCCTGCCTGCTGTATCTAGCTATATAAAAAGACTATCTTTCTGTCTCTCTGACTGATCTCTGTTCAGCGCTGGAACACACTACACGAGGCCGCCCAGCAGGCGGCCTTATATAGTGTGGGGGCGTGTGCTAAAGCCCTGAGCCATAATTGGCCAATGCCACCCTGGCTTTGGCCAATTATGGCTCTCCGTTTTTTGCGCGCTGTGATTGGCCAAGCATGCAGGGTCATAGTGTATGTTTGGCCAATCTTCAGCGCGCAATACTGCAGTGAATTATGGGCCGTTGCGCGTCACACAAATTTTTTGTTCGTTTTGTTCGAATTTCGTCGAACAGACAATGTTTGAGTCGAACATACGTTCGAATCGAACGCGGAGCTCATCCCTAGTGACACGCCTCCATCCCTGCAATATGCAACAAAACAAAAGGTTCGTCCTTGGGACTTTACAGGTGAAACTTGAAAAATTTGAATATCGTACAAAAGTTCATTTATTTCACTAATGCAACTTAAAGGTGAAACTAATATATGAGACTCATTACATGCAAAGCAAGATAGTTCAAGTCGTGATTTGTCATAATTGTGATGATTATGGCTTACAGCTCATGAAAACCCCAAATCCACTATCTCAGAAAATTAGAATATTACATGCAATCAAATCGAATATTGTGAAAAGTTGCAATATTCTAGGCTCAACGTGTCCCACTCTAATCAGCTAATTAAGCCATAACACATGTAAAGGGTTCCTGAACCTTTAAATGGTCTCTCTCTAGTCTGGTTTAGTAGGAATCACAATCATGGGAAAAACTACTGACATGACAGTTGTGCAGAAAACCATCATTGACTCCCTCTATAAGGAGGGAAAGCCTCAAAAGGTGATTGCAAAAGAAGTTGGATGTTTCCAAAGTGCTGTATGAAAGCACATTAATAGAAAGTTATGTGGAAGGGAAAAGTGTGGAAGAAAAAGGTTCACAAGCAGCAGGGATGACCACAGCCTGGAGAGGATTGTCAGGAAAAGGCTGCTCAAAAGGGACTTGGGGAATTTCACAAGGAGTGGACTGAGGCTGGAGTCAGTGCATACATTTTGTTTTGTAACACTAAAGCCTAGTACACACAGGCCAAATGGTTGGTGTGTACGAGGCTTAAGCCTTACACTAATCCGCCCTGCAACCCTCACACTAAGCCTTCCTAGAGCCATCCATGTAACCCCAACATTAAAGTGGTTGTAAAGGCAGATTTTTTTTTTCATCCTAATGCATTCTATGCATTAAGATAAAAACATTCTGTGTGCAGCAGCCACCTCTCAGCCCCCCTAATACTTACCTGAGCCTCATCTAGATCCAGCGATGTTGCCAAAGTATCTCGGCTGCCCGGGGCTCCCCTCTCCATTGGCTGAGACAGCAGTGTGGCGCCAATGGCTCCCACTCTTGTCAATCAAAGTCAGTCAGCTAATGAGAAGATAAAGGGGAGCGGGCCAGGTCACAGCTTTGTGTCTGAATGAACACAGGGAGCCCTTGGGTGCCCTCATAGCAAGTTGCTTGCTGTGGGAGCACTCAACAGGAGGGAAGTTCCAGGAGCAGCGAAGAGGGGCCCCAGAAGTGGAGGATCTGGGCTGCTCTGTGAAAAAACATTACATGGGGCAGGTAAAAAATACCATGTTTGTTATTTTTTTTTTTTAACTTTAGTATCACTTTAAACCTCCCAGGGAAAACTCACGCTAAGGTTAACCCTTTTTTCTGGTAACCCTAACCTTTCCTATGACCTTAACACTAACATAACACTTTAACCCTTACAATAATTTTGTCTGTAATCCAAACATTAACTCTCAACACAAGACCAAGACAAGACAACCCCTTTCTGTAACTCTAATATTAACCATTTTGTAAACCTAACACTAAGCCTTTCTGTAGCCATTACACTAACCCTGCTTTTAACCCTAACACTCATCCTTCTATAAATCAAACACTAATACTCATACACTAAGTCCGCGTACACACGATAGGTTAAACCGGTGAGAATGGTCTGATGGACCTTTTTTATCGGACCAAACCGATCGTGTGTGGGAGCCATCGGTTAGTAATCCATCGTTTCCAACTTGTTTTAAATTTAACCGATGGATTCCTAACCGATAGTACGCACGACCATCGGTTAAAAATCCACGCATGCTCAGAATCAAGTCGACACATGCTTGGAAGCATTGAACTTAATTTTTTTCAGCACGTCGTTGTCTTTACGTCACCGCGTTCTGATCAGTTTTTTAACTGATGGTGTGTAGGCACGGTAGAACATTAGTCAGCTTCATCGGTTAACCGATGAAAACGGTCCATCAGACCATTCTCATCAGATGGACCGATCGTGTGTACGCGGCATAACTTCAACCCTGACACTTCTCCTAACTGTAACTCTAATAATAACCCTCTTGTAAACCTTACACTAACCACCACTTTTTAACTGTGATCCCAATACTAGCCCTCCTTGTAATACTAAAACAATCCCTTCCTGTAATGCTAGCATTGATCCTGTCTTTAATCCTGACACTACTCCACCATGCCTTCACGTTCAGTGGGCAGAACAGGATGCATTCAACTGAATAGGGTCTCCCCACAACCACAAACAATGCATGCAGTTGCAGCATTTTGGTGTAAGTTTTTAATGGTTTAAAATATGCAGTGAGAAGGGAAATTTGACCAATTCACTGCCTGCCTGCAGGAGCTGCTGGATATCAAGTCTAACCTATTCTTGCACAGCACAACAACACTCATTTCCAACTTGCAACCAGGCCCATTAGCTTGTTTTTGTTGTGTTATTGGGAAAACAACTTGGATAGAATATAGGGATTATCAGAAGTCCAACTTGACTTGTCCAACAGAAGAGGACAACTTTATTCCTATGTACACAAAAATGAAGATCCTGAACTGTACTTCCTCCGGAATATTCGTAATCTCTATAGATCAGTGACAAAGTTCTTTTGGAGCCTTTCTCCAGGAGCTCTCAGTCCCTTTTAGTGAAAGTCCAAAACTGTATTCAAAAGTACTGTGTCTCCTCAATAGAACCTGACACAGTTCAGATGCTTGCAGATACCACCAGCACAACTGGCTGTTTTAATACCAGCCTACCTGATTGCTCTGAAGAAATCCCCAGGACAAGGGGTTGGGATTTAACACAATGCTGTCCCTGGAGAGTATGATATGTGTGAGGCCGTGTACACACGATCAGAGACCGGTCTGATGAAACTGGCCTGAAGACCAGTTTCATCGGACCAAATTGATTGTGTGTACGGACCGTTGTCCATCGGACCAAAGTTTTAAAACTTTCTTTAAAATCTGTCCGGTGGACACCTGTCCGTCGGACCAAAACGATGGTTAGTACACAAAAGCATCGGACCAAAAACCCGCGCATGCTCAGAATCAAGTCGACGCATGCTTGGAAGCATTAAACTTAGTTTTTTCAGCACACCGTTGTGTTTTACGTCACAGCGTTCTGGCCTGATGGGATTTTGACTGATTGTGTGTACGCACATCAACCATCAGACCACTTCAGCGGTGGTCCGATGAAAATGGTCCGTCGGTCCAGTGTCATCGGTTTGGTCCAATCGTGTGTACGAGGCCTTAGGAATAACGGTTTGTAATGGCTTCCTAAAGAATTTGGTCATCGCGGTATAATATATGCTGCACCTGCCGTATTGCCAAAACCTTCAAACAAACTTGTAAATATGGAATCACACAGAGATGTCTTTCAATCAATATTCTGAGATTTTAAATGGATGAACATTGTATATATGAATTACAAAAAAAGGTGGACACTTGTCCTTGACCAATAAGAAATACTTGGTGCAATGGTGTTATATAACATGTTTTGTATAACAATTAGGTAATAATACTGGCAAAAATACGCGTGTTTGGAATATATTAATAAATATATAAAAATATATATAAATATATTAATAAAAAGTTTGGCCACACTGACCCTTGGATATTGATATCGTCTTAATTATCTGTTTTTCCGAGAACTGTTTATGTTGCCATCACTATCATTTCCCAGAAATACATGTTGGTTTCATGCACTGTTGTACAACAATCATCTAGATATAATCATGACTAAAAGGTTACACAGAAAATACATATAATAATATTTAAGACCTAGTTCTTAGCTAAAGCATAACTCTATCCTTCATAGACCCTGCATGCAAACATTTCCTTTCACTATGTCTGGCAGTCTTTTCCCTTGTATGCCCCTGGGTGTGCTAAGATACTCACACCGTCCCCTGTTTCCTGCTGCACCGGGTTCAAGCCTCCTACTGTCCTCCAGATCCTCCCCATGCCACCCAGGATGTCTTCTGCCCAGAACCCAAAGGTAATGGAGAACCTTCTCTTATGCCTTGTACACACCATTTGTTTTCCCGGCAGTCAAAAGTCTACCGGGAAAACCGGCATACACACGGACGGTTTTCCCGACAGGAAAACTACCATGACAGCTTTGGTAAAGAAAACCGGCCATGTGTATGCTCCACTGCAGTGTTTCCTATAGGAAAACTGCTGAGGAAAAAAACACAGAGAATTAAGGCGGTAAAAAAGAGAACATGTTCTAATTTTTTT